>JANTPZ010095154.1:0-12533 GCA_025593235.1 Vachellia pachyceras | reverse complement strand
AGAGTCCCCTTCTCTCCTTCGAAATCATCCACCACTCTTCCTCTAACCTCAATTTCTAGAGAAATTCCCAAAACCACAAGGCTCAGATCATCAATGGCTGCTCACTCGACTTTGTCTCAGTCATCTAAGCTTTTGTTCCGTTAGCTTTTCGAGAAAGAATCAGTTTTAGTTATAGTCGCGTTCTGCATCAATGTGTGTTGTGAATTGGGTTTCTGGAGATTCTCAGAAATTGTTTTTGGAGCGTATATTTTTAAGGGAATGGGAGTGGGGGTACCTGGGGCTATATTATTGGGGGTATCTGTGGAGATTCTCAGATACGATAAGATAGTGGATAGAGATTTATCACTCATTTTTTAATTTCCACATCAATTTTTTCTATATGATCTGCTAGATTTATTTTCATTTACCCCATTTTTTACTGTTGTCTTTATTCTTAAAATTATCGCAAGTTAAACAAAAAAGTGAATGTGTCTCATTTAATAAGATTCATGTTCTTTTGGTAATTTGTCACAAAAAGTAGTATTTTTAAGTAATTTTTTATATATGAATAAGTAGTATTCAATGAGATTCATGTCATTTTAAATAATTTTTTTATTAAAATTCACTTCTCTAACGCTTATCTAAACATAAATCACATTACATTTTTAATTTTTTCTCAGAATTCCTTTTTCAAAAATTATTCTACCAAAAAGTCATTTTTTCCACCGTTTATTCAAACGGACGTATTGTTTTGAATGTTTTCCGGGATCCAGCAAGCAGCTATACTGTGATTCTTTCAAGCTCATAAATTCGTATAATGACGAATAGTACTTAGTCTCCCTATTTTTTTTTTTTTGAAATTATGTCATGCATAATTACTAACTAAAACTTCACAGTATCTGCACCTATCTCCATTCATTACTATACTTGCTTTTCAATTCCCTCTTTCGTATTGATTTCCTGTTCTCCATTCCTTTAGCTGCTGTAACACGAGAGGTTGATCTACGTTTGACCAATCGTCTGATCACCGAAAAGGGGGCATTGCAAATTAATTTTTATACCCTTTCTCAAATCAGTCAAATAGTTAGAAATTCCAAACGCCTAATTAGAGGGAAATACACAACCTATCAAATTAAAAATTGAGAAAAAGCATAAATACTTCTAGTATGGTTTCCCATCTTTAATTTAATGAATTTCTTGATGGTTTGAAGTGCGTGCTTAATAATATGTCAAATCAAATTGACGAGCCATGAATTGATGCTATTTGGCCTCCCGATGTCCTTTGGTAGCGGTGGCACAATTGTAACCTTTTTATCTTCCTATTATCAGAATCAGATGGTCCCTTTCCTTTTATTTTGGTGAAAACCATGATTTATACAAATCAAACACCGAACTTGTCAAGTTCTTCATATGGCATATATGTTTTCATGAGCAAATCTATTTAGTCTGAGTCTAAAGGCCAAATACATATAACCTCTTCATCGATTAGCAACCTGTGCTCTAAAAAAAAATAGGTTAAAGTATACTTTTAGTTATTTATGTTTACGTCAGGTTTCACTTTAGTCCTTTAAATTTAGAAAGTGCAATTTTAATCCCTCAAACTTAACGTCATTAGTCTCTCTTAACAGAAATTACTAACTCATCAAACTTAACGCTATTATTTTAAATCTTTTTTTATTTTACACAATTTAAAATATCAAATTTATTATATTATTAAAATTAAAATTAAAATGTGAGTATGCTTTGTGAACGTTTTATTACACAATTATCAATTAAATTCAATGAGTCAGCAATTTCCGTTAATAGAAATTAACGGTGTTAAGTTTGGGGGACTAAAAGTGTATTTTTTAAATTTAAAAGACTAAAATAAAATTTGACACAAATATAAACGATCAAAATATAATTTAGCTTAAAAAAATATCTGCTTCCCGTCAACTTCGTCCTTCTACCGAGCGCAAGTGAATATAAATATTCAGAACCGAATTCCCGGACGCGGTGCCCTGTTTTGTAGGCTGAAAAAGAGCATGCTGATTGACATATTTGTTATATTTAGTGAATAATTTATTATACAAACAAGAAAACTCGTAAAACCCGATTCGCAACCCGTCCATAAGAAAACGGGTCAAGCAAAACTTCCATAACCACACCCCAAACTTCATAATAGCACCTTACTGTTAGCAAATTACTGATTAGTCCTATGTAGGCCATAAAAGGAAAGAAGAGACCAACCCATTGCAATTAATGCTCCATCAAATTCAAATTATGGCAATCGTTGTGACTTGAGATTATTGGTTTGGTGATGTTAGCATAAATATTAGAATCTTTCCAATTCATTTTAAAATATGCTTAAGTTAACAAAAAGTGCATCAGTAAAGTTCATACATGCATGATTCCATTATTTTTACAAAAGCAGCACAATCTTTACAAAAAATAAAAAGGAAACAAATTTGGTGATTGATTACCAGAAATTTGACTCAGAGTATTTGGAAACAAAAGCCGCACAATCTTATTCGATCCCAAAGAAACACGTCTTTTATCATTACTTATTAAAAAAATGTTACAAATCAGGTTGTTATTGATCTTTCTTAAAATAAGTAATTAACAACAAAATCGTTTTTAATTTTTTAGTTTTCGCTGCCATTTAGTTCATTAGGTGGTTGGAATTGTTTAATTACCACAACTTTAGAAAAACGTCTCGACCCACAGCTTATAAATATTTTGAATACGAACAATTGGATAGACACCACTACAGATCAACAACAACAATGATTCTTTCAGTTATGCATTGAAAATCATTTTCTTTAAACTACAATATTTTTAACGAAATATCTTATCGGTCGAACACAATATTTTTTAGGATTGCTTTATTTTGGATACAATTTGAATATTACTTTATAATTAGTATATTGGTACCGAAAATGAAATAATAAATTTATGTGCACAGATGTCTTCTTAAAAATGGTATTATTTTATTAATGTAGTGCATTATTATTTTAAAAAAAAACCTTAGGTACTTGCTAGCATACTCACCCAGTATTTGTACAAATGAATAACAGATAATGACAAACATGAAATTGTAGTGAGGATTGTTAATTAGTTTACAGATTTCGAGGTATTTTACGGATTTCAAGATGGTTTTATGGATTTTAAGATTATTTTAATAAATTTCAAGATGGTTTTATATTGAAATGTGTGCACCGTTTGGAAAACGTTATCCCCAAACAAGCACAAAATTGGTAACCAAATAATTACCCTTGTTTATCCTAAATTGTGATGTATTTATTACGTTAAAAATCCACTGCCACTGCCTTTAGTATTCATTAATGAAGATAATTAGTATCATGGGAAACCACTCAGAGTTCAAATAAGGAAATTCATAATGATAATAATTATTTACATGAGAAACGAATCCTACTTACAAAACAGAATTTTTCAGATGCATTATTTATTTTTGAAACTATAAACAATAAAATTTATGGAACATTATTAATTTTGACATGAACGTTGAAAATCAAAATTCTACATGAGCGCAGTAGACGAGGAAGTAAAATTGTTTTATCATACTATATGCATATTAACATGATTATGATATTAACATTGAAAGTCATAATTCTACAAATGAGTGAAGCTTAATTTATGGCATTCATGAAATATTATGGGAAATTTACTGTTGAGTCCCATATAAGGGACTTATATATCAAATGGTCCCAAGTTTTAAAATATTTATCAAATGGTCTCAGAGGTGTTGTCAATTTAGCTCATGGTGTTGTCAAGGGTTGTCACGTGACAACACCATGCGCTGCATTGACAACACCATGCACTGTATTGACAACACCTCTGAAACCATTTGATAAATATTTTAAAACTTGGGACCATTTGATAAATAAGTCCCTTATGTGGGACTGTATAGTAAATTTCCCAAATATTATTAATTGTGATATGCTATGACATCTTGGAATTCATGATTCTATAATCATGATTCTATAATTTATGAAATCTTGTGAGGAATATAGATCAATCTGTAGGGTTATGCAATGGCACAAAATTGAAAGTCCTATACCTTGTAAACACTTCCTTAAAGCAATTACACTCAACGGTACAAGCGCATGTCATAAAGTCTTGATCCATCGAATGGATATGAATCCATCAGAATCTAAATTATCTTTACAATGATAAGAACACAATTTTTAATCATATTATCATTTTTCATGATAATCAATAAAAGTCATGGGCAAACCATGAGTAATGTTGATTTGTACATATGTAAGTCTGCCTTTACTCATTGTCAATTATATATGACCTTATCAAGGGTGGAATCCATGGATGACATTAAGATTTTTATACTTGATTTTGATAACAAAAAACCAACCAATAGGACAACAATTGTGATTTCTAAATAAATATTTCAAAACATTATGTAATTGACATCAATAATCAAATGTTCCACATCATTTTTTTCCCATGCATGTTTAATGTTTAGTGATAAATAACAACGGGTTTTGATAGATGCGCTTAAATAAATTAATATGGAACTACATTAATTCAGTCTTTTAATAAAATTAGATATATGAACTTTTTGTAACCCACGGGATATTATATCCAGTTTTTACAAATGCTAGTCATGCATTTAACTCTGATTTAGTGGGAGATATCATATTTGAGTTTTTTTATTTTTTTTGAAAGGAAAATACCTTAACATGTAAAATAATTTATAGACGAGAGAGGTTTTGTTTTTTCACTTGAAGACAGGCGTCATACTATCTTGTCCATATGATAAATGAGTTATTTTATTCCAGCAGCGGAAGCACATGGGACAAAGTTATCTACTCGTATCCAACTAGAACCTGCATCTTTTCTCACTCTTTTCTTCCTCATGATGCCCCTAATTACACTAACGTCTTCCCATCTACGACAAGACGCATAGAGATTAGACATAATCACGTACACATAGTCTTCATCGCCCTCCAACTTCATCAAATTAGCAGCCGCAACCTCTGCTACTTTTAAATCTCTGTCAATTTCACAAGCACCAAGCAAAGCCCTCCAAACCAATCCACATGTCGCAAACCCAAGTTCATGTATCATACTTTCAGCTCTCCACACCTCCCCCTTTTGTCCCATCAGCCTTATTATCGAACAACAATGCTCAATGGTCGGTGCTATTCCATAATCGCCGATCATAGATTTGAAGTATTGAGTTGCAACGTCAAGAGGTATTTGATTGTGGGAACATGCAAAAAACAGGTTAAGAAATGTGATGCCATCAGGTTTTGTATCTCTCTCCGTTTTGAGCTGCTCAAAAAGTTGGATAACTCTCACAGAATCACCACTACGAGCATAGCCAGAGATCAACGCATTCCAGCTTACCAGATTCCTACTAGATAGGGATTGGAAAATTGATTCAGCATACTTAGCCTGCCCACATTTTGAGTACATGTCGATTAATGAACTACCAACAACCACAGATTTATCTAGACCATACTTGATTGTGAAACAATGAATCAGCATTCCCCAGGTTAAGGCTGATAGAGAAGCAATCCCATTTAAAATGATGGAAAATGTGAACTCGTTCATCTCTATGTTTCTTGAGTGCATTTTACTGAACACATCCAAGGCTGCTGGAGATTGATTCCTATTCACATATCCTGTGATTATAGAATTCCACGATGAAGAATTTGGATTTGGCATGGTGGATAGAATCTGAATTGCATCTTCCATATTCCCCACCTGAGCTATGCCGTTTATAAGTCCATTATATGAAATAGTGTCAGGGTTAGGCATGAGGAGCAAAAAATGGAATGCTTGTTCAATTTTCCCGTTACTAGCACTTGCTGCTATTACTGAATTCCAAGAAATGACGTCCTTGTTAGCTATCTCCGAGAACACTCGAACTGCCTCTTCAACACACTCGCATTTGCCGTACGTATCAAGCAAGCAATTGGCAACAACTGTATCTTGAACCAACCCAAGTTTCAAAACTTTGGAATGAATTGACCTGCCTAGCTTCAAGAAACTCAGGTGGCCGCAAGCAGCTAAACCCGACGTAAACGAGAACCCATCGGCAAAAGTGTCAGATTTTTCCAGCTGAAGCAAAACAGACAAGGCTTTACGAAACTGGCCAGAATGCGCGTACCCAGAGATCAAAGTGTTCCAAGAAACCACATTTGGTTGCGGAATTTCATCGAACAATTTGTGGGCATCATCAAGTGATTGCATTCCCACGTAAAATCTGACAAGCGCGGCGGAGACATTGGCATCGGAAAAATACCCCGATCGCAAAACATGGCTGTGGAGCTGGTGTCCAAGTAGGCCATGACCAAGGTTAGTGGTTGCTCGAAGCAGGTGAACCAGAGCGTAGGCATCTACTTTAGTGCCAGATTTGAATAATCGAGAGGCCTCAAATAGCTCAAATTCAGCACTAGTTTCATATTTAGCAAGCTCGGCAATGAGACTTGGGGTAACTGTGAAGTTTAACTCGATGCGCAAGGCTTGAGCTACAGCAGCATCCTAATGGAAGAAAATGAGGATTATTCTCCCATTCCCGTAATTTTTTACCTCCATTGCATAATAGCCTTCGCATGGCTACGTAGTAGTACAAATAGGTTTATTCTCCAAGTTCATTTTCTTGAGCCGTTCCTGTGTATGAGCATAAAATGACCACTCTTAGACTGAGTTTACATATGTCCACCGGGGATGCTTATAGAATAGAAGACAACTGTAGAATACATCAGTTATGGGCCGTGCCTATACGCACAGCTGATACAGAATTACTTACTTCAAATATCTAAAATACGGTGTTGATCCAAATGGTAACCACCTTTTAACCATTTAAGTGGAGTCTCGAGCTCAACTTTGAGCCTCTCGATATTCAGAAATGCTGGTTGAAAGATTCACCTACCACAACTAGATGCGCGACGCTAGTCAGATTCATATGTAGTTGGGGTAAAGCTCCATTGAAATTGTGGGTAACAAAAAAACTGTATAAAAAACTAACCAAAAAGATTGGTCCAACTGATATGGAATTAGCTTAAATCCTTGTACAAATGTGAGGGTCATATTGGTGGATGATCTGTAAGTACCTATGTAACTACCAACAGGATGGAAAGAATTGGCTCACGGCAATTACACTGCCAATGTGAGAACTTTATTAGTGGGTGATCTGTAAGTATTTTGTAAGGACTTCCTCTAAGCCTGGAGTCTAAAGGCATGTTATAACTCTGGTGAGCCTCGAAACCAAACTCACATGTATTTTTTTGTATAAAAAAGATCAGTAATAAGAGTTAGGTCTAACAAAAAATGTTAATCCCTCACACTTTGACAAATCAAGGTTTAATTTTTTATTGGATTTAAAGCTTATATTTAGCGCATAATAATAATAATTCAAATATAATTACCCTATTAATTGTAATCTTCTACAGGAATTTACCATGTTTTTGGGATATGCTGGTGACTCACTTTTAACACCCACTCCGTTCACACTATAATGCCACTTTTTCATGGCCGTTTGTAATTACGTGTTTGGTGTTTCATTTTTAATAAATAGTTTTAAAAATAAAAAACAAGTTTTAGTTTTTCTTTATTTTTCCCCCTATTTCTTAATTTTTGTTTGAAAAAATTGGGAAACTCCTAATTTTTGTCTTGATAGCCTTCTCTCCATTCAAAGGCTTAAAGTTCTCACCAAAGCATCAATCTCCCACATGAGTTTCAAATATAATTTTTTTAAAATTAATTATCCAAACATAAACAAACTATAAGTACGATTCTCTCAGTGCGCTTCTTGCGGTGGTGCTCTCGTAAAGGAACGAAGAGGGTCGTAGAAAGTTCCTGGGACACCGGCCAGCGAACCGGAGGGGGTAACCACTAACCTGTGCAAGCCTCAGCTTCTCGTTGTGCTTTACCTGTATCTTATGGGTTCATGTCGTTTTGGTCCATCAGGACGAAAGAAGCTGAGCCTGCTTTTTACTTATTGAAAAGTGTGGTATATATGTTATATATGGAGTTTGAAAGTAGTAGAAATGTGTGTGTGTGATTATGGATAATCAGATATGTGATTCCTATTTTTAAAAGCAAAGCTGAGAAGATAAGCAAACCTAATATTAGAATCGAATCTAGTTTCAGATTTAGTGTGAAAAAGAAAAGGATGAATAGAGGCTAGTGCTATATATAACCAGATCGGAAGAGTGAAGGAGAGAAAGTGGGGGGATTCATAGGCATGAAAAGGCAAAGCAATTAGCAAAGATCTGGAAACAGACAAATGAAACATGGTTCTCAAATGGCGGTAGAAACAAACAAACACACGTCAAAGTTGATTAACACGTCGGAAGAAGACAATTTTTTTGGTGATCATAGAATGAGAGGTTTGTGAGGTGCGAAGAATAATAAAGAGAGTCATATTTGATGGTGGAGATCATAGTGAAGGAGGAAATGGCTGAAGATTTCGCCATCGCCGGAGGTCTGATCGCCGTACAATGTATCACCGCCGTCAACGCTGTGTTTCAGAGCTATCTCATGACTTTGGAGATCGACCCTCTTACTATTGTCATTTTCACCTGCTTGTCAACCTTTGTCGTCGTCTTCCCCTTCGCCATCTACTTCGAAAGGTCTCTATATATGTATGTATGTATATGTAAATCAATCGTTGAATTGTGATTTTTTTACATGCTCTTTTTTTGTTACAGGGAAAAATGGCCCCAGAAGTTCAGATTCAAGTTAATCATACAGATTCTGATGCTATCCTTTGGAGGGTGAGGAAATCTTTTAGATTCCTTCGTGGATAGAAATTAGTTATTTTGAGATTTTTGATTCATCTCCCATTTAGTTTTGATGCATGTAAAATTGATTTTATAAATTGGAGTTTCACTTGCTATCTTATGCAGAGTAACTCTGCTCCAGTCCTTATTCCTCAGAGGAATGAAATTGACTTCGCCAACTATGGGAACTGCCATGCCAAACCTGGCCCCAGGTCTTATCTTCATCATCTCTTGCACTTTCAGGTACACAAACAAATTAAATATAAACACACACACACACATATATTTTTAAGTGCAGAAGCAAACTAAATTCTGCAAAATCTGTTGTTGTCGTCAGGTTAGAGAGAATCAACGTAAGAAGCACGTATGGTAAAGTAAAAATCTTGGGCACCATAATCTGTGTTGCAGGGGCTCTCACAATGAGCCTAATGCAGAGCATATCTTCACCTGCAACGAAGATAGAAGCTGGAATGAAATTGCCATCGTTCCCACCAGATACTCTATTTGATATGAACAAGATCAAAGGTTGTCTTTATCTCGTGGCCGCTGTCGTAGTTTTATCTAGCGCCTTCGTCTTGCAGGTAACTTGGAAATCAAAGAATCATATATATATATATATAACACTATTGATATTGATGTATATGTATTGGCAGGCTTTTACTTTACGAGATTTTCCTGCACCCATATCCCTAAGTGCAATCATATCCTTACTTGGAGCTTTCATGACTGCAATAGCTCAGCTGCTTGAAGATCACAAATTGAAAACTGTTGGGCCAAATCTCAGCATTACAAAACTCATTGGCTTTACTTTTCTGGTACACTCTGCTCTTCTCTTAGAAACTTCCTATAGTAACTATAAATTCACATCTATGGGTATTAACTAACTTGACGGGAAAAATTGTAAAAGCACAGGCAGGTTCGGTGCTGGGATTATGCTTGAGCTTCCATGGATGGGCAGTGAAGAAGAAAGGACCAGTTTTGGTGTCCATGTTCAGTCCAATCTCTACAGTCTGCTCTATCATTCTCTCTGCTGTAGCACTTGGAGATACTACGATCAATATCGGAAGGTATATTTATGTTTGACCAGTTTCTTAGTCATTCTATGATAGAGAATCGCAATTTTAACAACACTTTGAATATATTTGCAGCCTTGGGGGTATGCTCCTCATGTTCATGGGGCTATATTTTGTGCTTTGGGCTAAAGGAAAAGAAGGATTCGATAATGTAGACGTCTTAGAGACAGAGTTTGATGCAGAGAAGCCTCTGTTAAGTTGAATTGTTAGTGTCAGCTCTAGAACCATAGAGTAAGATTAGAACAGGTACACTGGATTTTAGAATTAATGAGATTCTGAGGTTACAAGTAGATGGAAAATTATCACAACGAGTCTGTGTATATGAACAAATGTTCTTTGAGAGATTGTAAATAGGAAAAATGAAATAGATACTTTGAAGGTTGAGGTTTTATAGTTGTCCTGGTCTGAATCTTTTTTGTTCATCTCCTTTTTGACTTGGCGGAAGGGATCAGTATACTTTGTACAAACTTTTAAGTTTTGAGCAATCGTTGAATTGACGAATCAATTCTCCTACTAAAAGATATTGCGAGCACACAAATTTACAGATATTAGAATGTTTTGGACAAAAGGGATGGCTTTCGGTGACAAACACAACAGTGGGACGGTGACTGTATGGAATCTCTCAACCTTCTTTGAACTTTATAGAAAGGTTGACAAGTACGATGCACTTGCATGCATATATATATATATATATATATATATGTAAGGCCAGCCATTTTGATTTAGTTCGCTTTTGTTTGCCTTTTCTTGGAAGGAAAACAAGTTGGATGTTGAGGATATTTTGGTAGATGATTAATATATCTAATTGAGGATTTAATCTGAGTCGGCCACAACTTAATTTTTAACAGAAAAAAGTGAATCATATTTCTACTCCTCCTCCTTCCTTTTTTATAAGCTTTAAATATTCGAATTACACAAATTAAGAAATTGATATAAATTAGTTAAAAATGATAAATATATCTAAAAACACAACTTATTTCTAAAAATGTTTTTTATTTATGGAAATTGAGCAAAAAAAAAAAGAGATGATATATTTTATACATGTAATTAATTTGAAATAAAAATAGTATATTAAATATTTTTTGCCAAAAAATATTAAATATTTAGACATCATTCAAATGTAACTCATGAAGTCCATTCAGAAAATCGAAGAAGGGCTGGAGAGGGACCCCTGAGACATCTGAAGAAAGCATTTGTAGGCCTGGACTGTACCTTTTGGGCCAGATGGGCCTACAATATGCGCGGGAAGAGAAAATATCTGAAAAGGATTAAATGGAAATTCTCAAGAGACAAGTACAAGGATTGAAAATAACAAGGTATACCCATCATCTGGTTCAACGGATGAAGGCATCAGACACACTTACAGATGGGGAGTGGGTTCGATTCCTGAAAATACCATTTTGGGCTTGTTTGGGGAGGCCGTTTACCTTCCCAAAAGTCATTCATGCGTTTACCGAGACAAAATTCCTCTCACATATTTACCTCGAAATCTGTGATCGTTCTTCTAACAGACTATCCAAACAAGCCTTTTGTTGTGGCTCCACACATGGTATTTGGGGAAGCATCCTAGCTTCTGGGTGCCTAACTAATGTCTGGAGGTAATTAACGGTTCGCCCTACGTACTCAACATTGATATGACCTAGGAGGAATGGAGACTTCACCCCGCCTTTGGATCATGCATGAGCCCAACCCATTTTCATAAATTTTTGTACCAAAAAAAAGGAAAGAAAATAATAAGGGGTGTGTGTGTGGGACTTAGCCGGAAATCAGGAAATTAGGAGGAGGAGGAGGATGGACCCGCTTGAAAGGATCCTCCATGAGGGTTTGTTTCCACTTACTCTCATAAAATTGTTTTATCCAAAGTCGTCAATTGCACCCCGGCCCTCCTAACTTTTTCATGATTTGGCTGTCCTCTTTTTTTTTTTAATTAAAAAAAAAGTGTCGGTCAAATCTGGTATATCATGTAGCCTACCATTTCTTATCTCTAACATATCCCATTCACCACCCATTTTTAGTTTCTTAATTAATTACCTAGTTCCTGTATACTATATGATACTAGTGCCTCGGTAACCTCAATTCTAATGTTAAATATAACACTCCATATATAAAGAGGGTACGTGTTGTAATTAGGAAAAATAGCATATGTTTATAATAAATAATTAATTTAACTATTGTATAGATATTTACAAATCAATTATCTAACCTCGATATTAAATCCACGGGGTACGTAATTAAAATACCTGGAGGCGCAACTTATGATGATGACGTTTTTATTGTTGTGAAGGAGAAAAAAGGACGTTTGTTATTAAAAGGGAAAGGACGAAAGGTCACGACGACTTGCATGAGGGATAAGAGAGAAATAAAGGCAGCTATAGCGTTGTGATGAAGTGGCCTAATTTAATGGGGAGGCTGTGTTTGATGACAAGTCATGCAAGTTTTGGCTCCCTCCAAAACACATTCTCATGTATATATCGCCCTCTCCTTCAATTGGACACTGCAAGCAATCATGTGCCCTGCTTTATTTTATTATTATTATCATTATCATCATCGTCCATCGTTCAGCTGGCGGTAAAAGTTTTAAACTGGCCAGCTAGCCTGCCTCTTTGGTAACTCCCGCCACTTTTTTTTTTTTTTATAATTTTTCAGTTGACCATTCTTCTTATGCTTCTTTCTGAACTGTTAGTTTTTCTTAATTTCATAAATAAAAGACTGAATATTTATTACCCCTTCA
>JANTPZ010095148.1:0-19225 GCA_025593235.1 Vachellia pachyceras | reverse complement strand
AAAAAAAAAAAAAAACACCGCTTTAATGCGCCAGAAATTGACTTGGCACAGAAAAGAGAAGTACCACAACCCCAAAGACGGCGAGGAGACGAAAAAGCAGGGAAATATCAGAAATTGCAGAGACTGAGCAGAAAGGAGCCTCTTCTCCTCGAAACAGTTAAAGAAGATATCAAGAGCAAGAGATGGGCTGTGTATTTAAGATGGTAAATATAATAAAAATATACAGAGAGAATAGAGTATGGCTAAAAGCAAAAGCAGAGAGGGAGGGAGGAAAGGAGCTAGCTAAACAAATGAATGCACTGTGCAGTGCTTTCCTCTTTCTCTATAAATGGAGGGAGATGAATAATGAATAGACAATGGAGTTTCAGTGTGTTCAAATTCGGAATCGATTCTTGGGGGGGGGGGGGGTCTCCAGTTTGTTGGTGACACAGTTTGTGATGGAGACCGAAGCGACTGAGCTAGCGAGCGAGATGTTGTTCTGATCGGTAACAAGTAAACCCAGCGGAAGGGCCTCCCCTTTATAAGCCCACAAAAGTTGCTTCAACGGCTCAGATTCTCCTGTCATTCCCCTCTTATTCTAATTACAAAACTCAGTTTTTATTACTCTTCTAAGCTTTCATAGTTTTCCGTTTTGGAGCCCTTCTGTACTCTTGGGTAAGTAATCATATTTGAAGTTGGAATCTCATTCTAACTAAGAATTATTACTGTTCTGGAGGATCAAACAACAGGTGAATCAGGAACAGGGAGCTTTCCCCACCTTTCCGCCCAAGTCTTTGATCTTAAAATGCTGATTTTAAAAATGACACATCTTCTATAGAGTATTTTCTAATAGATCTTTGATCTCAAAAACTTGATTCACAACGCTAGGAGAAATTAGTTTTTTCTAATAGATCTAACCCCAATAGTGTAAAGCCTTGAAACTCCTGAGTTTGGACAACCTGGTACCTATTACTCTAGCCATGTCGGTTGTGTTTGAGAATTCATTAGGAGAGAGGAGTTTACAGATTCAGAGAAGAATTTACAAAATTTAAGAAGAATTTACAAATTTGAGATAATTTTTATGAATTTCGAGATAATTTTTACATATTTCAAGATGATTTTTGTTTTGACTTGTGTGTATCGTTGGGAAGAACTCCTTCCAAAACATACATGTCACCAGAACTCAGAGATGGTTGAATCGATTGTTACAAAAAAAATGATTTTAAATATACCATGAATCCATGATCTAAAATCATAACTTACAGAGCGAAAAAGAAAACAGAAAATTGTATCAAATTTTAAATAGACCCAATTTTAGAAAACAAATTTTAATTAACACTTGCCAACCTCTAATAAGCACCAAGTACTCCTTCTAAAAAAGTGACTTATTTGTTCTATTTTTCTTATGGTTTTGTTTAGAAAAACAACAAAATTATAATTTTTCGTGTGAGAAAGATCAATATTCTTACTGTTTAAATAAAAATACGAATATAATGAGAACTTGTAATCTAGGACTAGAACAAAAGTTTAAGACGAATCAAGATGAAAAGGCCACACTTATCTCGGTTTCGAATCACATTCACATAAATTGAGATAAAACTCATCTGACATACTTACCTCGACTTACATGAAATCATTTTCAACGGATTTTCAAACACACACACAAAGTTTTATTTGTTGTTTATAGATTGTATATATAGGTGACATTTATGGTTGGGTTAATAAAATTGAGCCAAAGATTTCCAACATGACAATGGACTTGTTTGGAGGAGTGTTTGGAAAAGACAAACACACGTTCAACAATGTTTTTTCGTAAAACAAAATAATTTCATTTATATATTTACCTCAACTTGTATAAAAGTACTTCTCTACACATTCTCAAACGGGATGTCATGCAATCTGTTGTGTGTGGCTTCTGAGAGAGCCAAAACAGTTAATTGAGCATTTGACCATTACTATTTTTTTTGCCATTTATTTGACCATTATTGTTTAGCTTAAAAGTTAAGTAATTTTTTTTTTGGAGTTTTAAATTATTAAGTAATAATAATTTTTTTTTTTTAATTTGTAGAGAAGATAAGAAAGTCAGAAGCTGTTCCCTTGGATCCAATTGTATTATGATTGCCTAAGCTTGAGATGAGCACTAATAAAAACAAGGTTTAGATCCAAATCCTGGTTCATGGATTGAAATTCCCAATTAATTTTTTCGTTAATGTAAAGAAATTACTTTAATTAATGTTGGGGCTCAATTAATTAATTTGGCCAATGCAGGGCTTTGAAGTTGTCTCAAGTTGGATCAACCTCCCTGATGTCCCCTCCTCAATCAATTAGAGTCTCGATACAGTTTATGGGCTTGTTTGGGGAGGCCGTTTGCCTCCCCAAAAATCATTCATATGCTTATCGAAACAAAATTCCTCTCACATATTTACCTTAAAATCTGTGTCCGTTCTCCTAATGGACTATCCAAACAAGTCCCACGTGTGGCACACGCTCCAGCTCAAAAATGAAAGGGGATGAGTTGGCGTCGACTGTGAACACGCTCGCGCGTGTGTGAGAAAACGATGCCGGGGAATTTTGGGAATTAAAATTTAATATTAGTGAGTGGTAGTAAAGTTAGTGGTATATAAGTATTGAGCCGCCAAGCCACCGAAACGAAGTTTGCTTTTATAAAGCAAAGTTGAGTTTGGCGCCGAGCGCGTTGAGTGACCTTTTTCACGAGAATGGGCTCAAGCCGAGCCGCCGCCTTGGTCCCGCCACTTCCCCCGCGCGCACATCCATTAACCCCCCTTTTTTGTTGCCTCTATGGGTCCCTCTAAGAAGGACAATTTTAAAAAGGGAGATAAATGAATAAGAAACATTTAACAATATTAGTATATATTAATATATAAATTAGTTTTTAAAAAATAAGCATATCAATTTATTTAGTTTTTTTAATCTTTTAAAAAAATCAATCAATATTTACATTAAGGATAGAATGTAGTATTATATCAAACTAGGTTAGATTAAGTATTTTCAGTTTTAATTGAAGGTAACTTTTAGGATGTTTTCAAAACTATAAGGTGTCAAATACTTTTTTTTTACTAGAATTAACTAATTGTTATCTAAGGGTCAATTCTATTTTTAAAAAAATAATAATTCAACACTAAATACAACTTTTTTTATGGATACCAGAATGTTGATTCTTGGAGGGATTAGCCTCTTTTCTTATTCAATATCCATTGATTAACTGATCCATATACAATTTAGATCAAGTACTTATAAAATTATAGAGATACAAAAATTAACAATTTTACGTACACTGCATAGATTAAGATCAAAATTCGATTAAAATGTAAGAAGCAAAAATGATATCAACCATATTAGTATCATGCACATAATCCAATGAATTCCCAAATATAAATGGCAAAATTTGAATCGCATCATCATGAGAGGTTATTATGTATATATTGTGTGTGTGCGCGTGTGTGTAAGATTTGGTATAAGAATAAATGAGATTCAAAATAATGTGAAAAAATAGTTGAAGAAGAGAATAGAAAAGTGGAAGAAATTAGTATGGAAATAGAGGGGACATAGAAGGGGAATGGGAATAGTGGGCATCCCACAAAAGAGAAAGGCAATATGGAATTAATGGGTGTTGAGAGGATCCATGTTTTAAGCAAAATTAAGGGTTCTTTTGGACATCCCAACCCCAAGTTGCCCCCTTTTTTTGGGGATTTGTCCCCTCACCATCCCTTCCCATTCCTCCTCATTTTCTTACTTCTATTTAAAAATCTATAATAATGAAACCAGAATTTAAGGCCCCGTATGATGTAAAACAAACAAATTAAAAAACCCAAATAGCTAATTGATTGATTGATAACCATAATGGTCTCCTATATTTTTTTTTGAATATTATATTTTGTGTTTTGACTTGAAAAGGTTGGAACGGAATAGGTATTGGGAGGGATTTGTAGTGAAAATGAGTGGTAGTAATTAAGAAGGGTGTTGTGTTGTGTTGAGTGTTGACCTAGAAAAGGCATGGGAATGGGACAAAGAGAGAGGTCAAAGGGAATAATAAAATAATAAAAAGAGGAGATTTCACTAAGTAATTAATCACTTTGGGGGGAGTTAGTGGGCAAAGTAATGATTAGGCAGTGAATGGATTTTGCGGCCACCAAGTAAAGTGATTTCCCCATTTAGTATCAAAACTCGGAGTGTGTTCCATTCGTGCCCTCCATTTGGGACCCTTTTTTAAGAAAAATTACTTACTAATAAAAATTAAATAGAGAGAGAGAGAGATGAAAAGGGGAATAGAATAATTTTGTGACATAAATATAAATATAGAAGAAATGGGAGGTACTAGTAGTAGTAAAGGGCATTATGAGAGAAGAGAAGAGAGGTCCACAACACTCCAACGAAGGAAGTTGCCTTTTCCTCTCTCTTTTACTTTCATCTCATGCAACTATTGATTAATTCATCCTCATTTCTTCTCATTTTGTTCCCAATAGGCTATAACATTCCATCAAATTTGAATAACGAGTCATGTTTATATGTTGATGCTGTGTGTGTGTGAATATCTCAATATGTTAATTAACTTGTTTGGCGGAACGATTATAAAAGCTTAACAGTATTTTTCTGTAAAACGAGATAATCTCCTTCATATATTTATTTTGACTTGCGTAAAAGTACTTTTATACCATTTTCCTAAACGGGTATAATAAAACTTACGAGTCTTATCATGTGGTGTTGATTCCACAACTCATTAGTTGAAGTAATATACAGTGGATAACAAATTTTGAACGTGTAAAAGGAACACTACTTATGATTAAAAAATTAATATCATGATCTTTCTGTGATGAATTTTTTTAGTTTGATGGGAAACAATAAATGAAAGAGTTCTGACTACTTTCCGTTAGAACATTATCATCGTGCATAGAATAATAAAAAAGGATGTATATGGTTGTCGTATATTCTTTTTTTTAAAAAAAATACCTCTGGATTATTAGTTAATTTTAAAATCAAAATAAAATCTTTTTTGTTACAAAATAAAGTATTTATTTGATAATAATGTACATTCACCCCTCTCTAAAAAAAATTCGGGGCCACTGAAAAAATTTGCTTGCTTTAATTTATTAATAATGTTTTCTCTCTTGACAGATGAGTTTATAGGATAGGAATTAGAGAGTAAACCACATACTTCATATGGAATCTGGTGTATGATCCATACTTGTGAATAATGTGGCTTCTTGTACAGCTTATTTACACGCACAAATATTGATTTAATTATATTTTTTATTTTTCGGAAGTAAAGCGAAAAGAATAAAATCTTTTGTAAAGCGGGCAGTGAGAGATTTGTACTCACCATCCACTGTGATGATAGGTAACAAAGCAAAAATAAAAAGTTGAATCCAGATTTTTTTTTTCACTTGACCTACTCTTCAAATATTCTATAGACTATGTAATTATTAATGACTCGTTTGGTACGTTGGAATTAATTTTGGTGGAAATGGAAATGGAGATGGAGTTGGAAATGGAAATGGAGATGGAAATGGGGATGGAAATGGAGATGAAAATGGATATAAATATAGAAAAAAAATGAGGGGTCAAAAAATCAATTCCATGGAATTGAACACAATTCCATGGGTTACATCATGGAATTCATTTCTACCCATTTTGAATTCCATTTCCATTTCCAATTCCACCCCCCAATTCCACCATACCAAACATAGGAATTGAATTTCATTTCCAATTCCACCTCCCAATTCTATCATACCAAACATAGCATAATGCGTTTGTTCATAGCCATACTAACTAATCACTCTTCCATAGTCACTGGTTGCATCATGCTTAGACAAATATATGGTTCAACCACGATCTAAGCTTACAAAAAAAGATAAGAGATATAAAGATGGTCACCGACAAAATTGACACAATAAATAAATTGTCAAAGAAGGATACATCACATGAATGAATGAATGGAGAAGATAAAGAGAAGGGCAATTCAATTCAGTTCTTTGATGGAAGAAATCAAAACTTGCTCGCTTGAGAGGCAGGCTAGCTATATAAGCGATATGGAGTTTTTATGAGCAAAGCTTAGTTTGTAGCGTAGGAATATTATGCTTTTAATAATTGGTGATAGATGACCATTCAGATAAAGTGGAATTGGAGATAAGAGACGAACCAGTGCTGCTATATATATAATATATATAATGTAATGGACCCCTCTATATAGAAAGTGACCTATCAATTGAGGACCCCCCAAAAAAAATAATTTTGTGACAAATGATCAACTTTGGTCCCCTCAGACACTCGTAAGAGCCATTAACATCAAAGTTATAAATGGCTACTCACCCAAAGATGCCTTACACTCAATTTCATGATGAGAGGGACCTTCTTCTTCTTCTTTCTCCATGCTTTGATAGCTATGTTTGTGTTCATATTTGCGTTTCCAGCTTCAGCTTCAAGGCTTTTCCATTTCTTTTATCCTTTCAGAATCTGACTGTCTGTTTTGGATTTTGGGAAAATGGCCAGGATACTTGCTTTGAAGTATTCATAATTTCCAAAACACCACTTTGTTCTCTTTATGTTCTAAAAAAAGTTGTTTCAATTAGTCGTCGCATATATGGCAATAAATCACTCGGGTTATGTTTGTCATGGAGAATAAAATAAATTCTTATGTGAAGTACTTTAATTTGAAGTAGAAGTAAGCAGAATTATTCAAAGCCTCAAGGAAGGAAGGTCGATTTAGTTGGTAAAAATGTGTCATATTCCTGCAAGAGTGGGGGCTCAAATCTCACCAATTAATAATGACTGGATTTTGTGATTGATTAATCTTATAAAAGCAAATTGTACTATCAATGAGTGTTGAGTATAGTGGAAAGAAATAATTCCTCACAATATGTGGTAAACTAATGTTTAAAATCCTTATTGGAAGAGGTATCCACATTAATATGTGGTAAACTAATGTTTAAAATCCTTATTGGAAGAGGTATCCACATTTAGTACGACGATGTTTCGAACAGAAATGTCTCAAGTATGATGATTCTTATGCTTAGAAAAGTTTCCTAAAGAAATTTATTTAGGGTTTTAAGGCATTTTTGTCCTCAGACTATTCTCACATAGACACTGAATGTCCTAAACTATTAAGTGGTGTATTGTTATCCTCAAATATAAAAGATATTGTAATGTTCTCTTAGCTTGCTGTTAAAAGGGAGAAAAACTTAGATATGCATGTGGCCTGGGCCCCAAGCCACCATTTAACTGATGTTTAGTGTTTACTTCATTTTCACAGGCAGATCTATTGAGAGAATAGTTTTAGTTTTTTAAGAGTAAAAATGCCACCAAACCCCTTTATTTAGGCTGAGAATCATGTGGTTTGACTGGTTTTGTTTATATGGTCAAGCCCACAATGGTATTTTATTTAAAGTAATATCTGTATGTGCAAAGTATGAAACACAAAATAACTCCTTTTCCATGGAAAATTTTGAAAGAGGAGATACGATAAGATAGATATATTTTTACCAATAAATTACATATCGACATGTTAACATACAAATCATAATCCGAACTCTAATAATGTTTCCAATCAAACATTAATCTCAGCTAAAATATCTTGTACTGTAGTTAATTTGAGCAAGCCAGTCATCATGTGATGCGTGTCCTGGCTTTAGCCAATTAATAATTAGGACTAGGGACAATGAATGGCTGTGGTGTGTTTTCATCAATCCCTTCTTATCATTTTCTTCAATAGCATGTTTTGTTGTTCTCATGTATAGCCTTCAACATGTGAATTTGACTGATGGTTTTGTCATCGTTATATTACTCATATGGGAATCTTCTTCAATTTGTATCTATATGTATATATTACTTTATGTCTTTAGTATTAAATATAGTTGATTAATTTAGAGATATTGAGAAAGTTAAATGAATTATTTTAGCTAGGGTATTTATATTTATCATTTTTCTCAAAACTAATTTATCCGACTCATAAATTAATATATAATCTTAACACATAATATTTCTCACTTTTTTATATATTAAAGACCGGAAGGAGGTGATATATATATAAATAAGGCATTTAAATTTTTTAAATCTAGTCTAGGGTATGATACCATAATTTTCTATTACAGTGTTAATTATTAGATGCATCACATGGTCAGGAGAGATATGTGTAGAAGCTTAGTTACATCTGGAGAATGTTAGTTATATAATGTAGAATGTCAGTTACATAATTTGGAAGCTTATATTCTCTAATTAATTTTCCAATGAGTGATTTATCCCCAATTCTTCCTTTGTTAATCCTCCCATCAGTTAATTAATCACTAAAATTGGAAAAAGAGAGATACCAATAACTGATATTAAATTAAGATCAATTGGTCAGCGTCATCGCGCACTAATTCAATATCTTGCACATAATTAAGCGCCACAACCTAAGGAATTTAATTAATTGTTTCACAAGCTCTATCAATTTAATTTAGTAAATAAAAGAGTGTAGGGTATCTATTCACATGCATCAACGATCATCCATATATATAAGATATTTTTTGGGTTATTAATTTGATCATATATATATATGTGTGTGTGTGCGCGCGCGCGCGCGCAAGTGAAGTCCACTGATGATCAATAAAAGAATTTAATGACATTGTTAATCAATGACATATAATTAAGAAGGCATCTGATTTAAGCTTCGTTTTCAGGAATATTATAATCACTCGGATTTATCCTTTTTTTAATGTGATACATGTTATGTAGGATTTGATCAATGTTGGTTAGCCAATATATAAAAAAGAGAGAAGGATATCAATGAAGGAGATTTTATAAAATTATTGCAAAATCCTTAAATCTGGAAGAGATCAGTATAAAGTGATTAAAGTGGGCTATAGTACAAGTAGTATTTCGCACAAACTTTAAAATATGATACTATATTTTAAAAGGGAAAACATTAAGAAGAATATATACGTTTGTTTCATTGTACACAAATTTGGCCAAACTGTAACACAAAAATAATCAAAAACCAAAAATTGGTTGTAATTGCCTGGTTAATTAGTTAGATCGCTATTGCTATGAGCTAATCCAAAACGATGACAAAAGGAAACAAAAGGGCATATCCTAAACAAAATTAATTATTTTATGTTCTATCAACAATTCACTGGAATGTATTATTAATTCATAGTTACTTAGCTTGTATACATTCTAAAAGAACTTACACTAATTTTCTTAAAAGAATCCTCTTATGAACAAAAAGCAGTAACAGATATCTGAAATTGATTATTTTTATCATGATAAAATTCTTGTCACATCCTTTTTTTTATGAATAAACTTGTCACAGGCTTTAAGATCCGTGAAAAGTAAGTTTCTCAGAGATGATATTATATTTGGCGACCAAAAACCCTTCCCACCTATTACATCCTAGAGTAACCTTTTCCAATAAATTTTATTTCAACAAGAGAGAAAGTTGCAAGGAATCCCATAAAAATGGTTTTAAAAATCATTGTATTATTAAAGTTTCTAAGAAAAAAATTGACACCCTGAACTTTATATAAAACAAGTAGTGAGCGAATTTTTACAAAAAAAAAAAATAATTAATTGAATATCACTATTACAACCAAACACCCTACTAAATGCTTAAGTGAACTGTTTCAATCTCTCTAAAGTTTAAAATCTTTTTTGCTTGTTCATTTAATAATTACTTGTTAATATATATATAATGTTAATTTTTTCTAATAAATTGAAGAGTTTGTGAGATGTATAAAAGCATAGGATTCCACTTATTGGAGTAAGAAATGAAACCCTATCATTTAGACTGTAAAGCATGAAGCATCTTAGTTTTTACAGGTGGATGTGGACCATCTTCTTCTCTTGTTTAGTTGAGTAGTGAAGGTTCCGTCCACCATGTGAGAACGACTGACCAAATGGTATATACTATATACCCTCATCCCTATTTTTCTTTGCATATCTACTTTTTCTCTTTCTCTTTCCTCTCATATTTTCCACGAAAATTCCTGTCAAATTTGCACATATATATACCATACCTCAGCATGACGATATTCCTCTTGAAGAAAAAAAGAGAGTCTTGTTTTATATAAGTTAGTGAGCAAAAAGAAGAAGAAGAAGATATCATTATAATCATTGTGATGACCATATTGACAAATTAAGAATTTGTTTTTATCATCATCTTCATTATTGTTGGCCATCAGAAGGAGATATTGAGATCGATGGAAACGAACATGGAATTGGAAAGTGGGATCAGAAAGATGACGACCCCATGGTTTTTTTTTATTGTAAGGTTTTTTTTCAGATCCCCAAAAATGGTCAAACTTGTAAGGTTTTGTAAGTTGGAACTATTTGCCACATGATGGTGTGTGGATAAGTCTTTTAAAAAGCTAAATTAGAAAAAAAAAGGAAGTTGGAATGTGTTTTCGGACTTCTATTCCCTCTTTATACTTTTCTTTATTTGGTAGGGTAGGAGCCAAAAGAAAAGAACCTTAGGGTTATCATTATATATCTTTAACTCTCCATTAACTATCTATATATATTGAGCGCCTAACATTGTATCAGGACTCCTTAAAATATTTGTATCAAAAGAGAATATATGAAATCACATAACTTTTGTTCAAAAAGCAACAGCTCGTTACTTACGTTCAGTAATTAAAAATTTTAGTATATATCATAGATGGATAGAGTTGAATTTACCAACAAAGAAATATTCTGTACAATGATGAATCTCATGGAGTTAAATT
Organism: Vachellia pachyceras; assembly: GCA_025593235.1. NCBI lineage: Eukaryota > Viridiplantae > Streptophyta > Magnoliopsida > Fabales > Fabaceae > Vachellia > Vachellia pachyceras. Next base: position 8,531 of record JANTPZ010095148.1, on the reverse strand, counting down.
AAATCAGACGAGATGTTTTTTTTCACGCTTTTGATGTTTATAAATTGAGTCAATTGAGATAGATTAGATACAACTACTTTGTATGTACCAAACAAAAATGGCTTTTTTCCACTGAACGTACAAATTACGTTGTAAGAAGTGTATATATATATATATATATATTTATCATATTCAATTTTGCTAATAACGTAAAATCTGAGCAGATTCTTTTGTAATTACATTTCAAGTTGATATATATTAGAGTGTAAGTTTGCCAAAGATGTTATTAATTAGGTGCATAATAATTATCATACAGAAACCTTGTTTGGGAAGCATGATTTTAGATGTGAAGGTCAGTAGTGATGATGAAGACAAATTATGTTATAGAGTTGTTAGAATTGTCTATGTATCAATAAATTAGGCTTATATTATGTCAATTCATTAATCAGTTACTTACTGGTTTCCTTTCACTTTGAGTTAGTTTCATATAAAATTCTACTTTAAGATTTTGAAATATCATTAATCATTTTATGAATATGATCGACATACTCCTGAGCCATGGTTAATCTATATATCTTCCTTCTCAATTAAATGTCATAATCCTACTCGATGAATTCACCAACATAAATAAATTTGTTCCAAAGTAAGTTGCAAGCGTACAGTTAGAGGTAAAATATCATTAAAGGTTTGTTCACAAGTTATATATACTTCGTTAATTAGTTGTTGTCATTAATACGTAGCGATTCCTAGGTTGTCTTGGGTTGATTATTACTTCAATGCAATATATATAACGTGAACATTTTTAAAATTAAATATAGGTTAAATCCATAGCCTATATTTATTTTTTTATGTTTTAATTATTGTTATGATTTGGTTCCTTTGTCAAATTTATCTTTTATCTTCTAATTGTTTTACATAAATTTAACAATTGCTAATTAATTAATTGGATGCAGGTTCAATAGATTGATCTGACATGTTATATATAGTATGTGAAAGTGCTGTTATATATATGGACCATATATACCTTTTCTTTCTAATCACGCTTGCGAATAAATTAATAAATTATTTGAAATTGTGCCTTGATTGAAGTTTCAATGGACTTAAAGTAGCCGTCAGAAACATTGTTGTGATAGAATGAAGTCAAAAGTAGCTGCAAGATGAACTTTGTAGTAAGCTAATGTGTTAATTAATTAATGTTTACTCCACCACTCATCATAAATAAATATAAGATCTTGTTAACTAGTCCGTAGAATAAAAAAGCAGACAAATTAAATATATGTAATTAATATATAAAATATGTAATTTTTATAAAAATAGTTTTACCATATAATAATTTAGATTTATGAAAAATAATATAAAAGATAAAAAATGAGAGATTATATTTAGTAAGCATGAATTCATCCTCGTGGGAAAACAATGAGGTAGAGACGTAGCTTATAATAAAATAGTACAGTGTGTACCACTGAGTGAAAATCATACTTATGTTTGACTTTTCACCCTTCCCCTCGATTCTCAGACACAACTTGTATTACTTAAACTGTTTGTCTCGATGCAAATTATTTCCAAGTTTCAATAATCATTATTTTGGCTGTAGTGGATACCATCAATTAAAGACTTTAAAGTAGATACTCTTTTGCTCTCACATTGTTTTGAATAAAATAACCTTTTGGTGAGAAGAATATGTAACAATTTTTTTTTCCACAGTGAATATCACCCAGTATTTGACCTTTTTTTTTATATCATACTACCAAATATTCAAACGATAAATTAACTTGAGAGAGATTAGCGTATGGCCAAGTCCAATTAAAAGTGGCTCTTTCTCACCATGATTATTGTAATTGGCATGCATGTGTGGAAGAGTTAGATTGTCAATCTCTCTCAGCTTTGCTTTATGGAGTGGGTTTTGTTTCAAAGTGTTGGTTCATTCTTCGTTGCCCTGCATGCATACCAATATTTGGAAAAAAGGGATCTTGTGGTTCGTGTTAGTCAAATATTACAGCAAGAACTTGCATTGTTACATAAAGAAAACACTGGATATCACCTACTATTAAAGCAAAAACCAAGGTGGGCAGGTGATAATGTCACGATTGGATATCACCTAACCTTGGAAATTGATACACTCCTCATATCTCTTTCTTAATTGCATCCCAATTCACTCCCTCTTTTCTTTCTTTCATCTTTCATGCATTTTGTTACTATACCTACTGTGGCTAACGGTTTATTTCTGGTTGTTAAGCATATTCTACGGACGTATAGCTACAAAAATCACTTCTTCACTTTTTTAAAACAATTAATAAATTATATAACTATATAACTGAGTTAGGTTTAAACATTGTATGATTTAATTGAAGATAGTCGTCTTAAAGGGTTTTCTGTATTAACAAAGACTCAAACTCAAGATATATGTTTAAGCAGTCAAAATTTCTTTTACTATGATTAATCGCTGTTGATAAAGATATCTTCTTTTTCTGCTCCCATGCAGAGAGAATTAACTTTATTTGGAATTAGAATTTTATCCGTATGTATCTTTCTTGAGGTTTTCAAAATTTGGTCTGTGGAGAGTACATTGCATTCAGTAAATGTAAGTCGGTGTGCCCAAAACTAAGGATAGCTCAGTTCAAGCTCCTGATTCTGGTGATATCTTCATTGATGTTCTCGCACATGTTTCACTTCTCAAGAGTAGAACATTATTTTCCCGTAGTTTTATTTTGACACTTCATTAATATAAAATATAACTTTGGCTGATAACAAATTATATTAAATATGACAGCTATAGATATCTTAACGTTCAGATTATACTTGATTTACTTTGAAACACGTGATTCTACTTAAATGTAAAATGAATCCATGCTTTTGTATAAAAAAAAATGAATCCATGCAAATTAAAAGATTCAGATATACCCACAATTACGCATTTTTTAAATAAAAATCATTAATAGCTTATTTTAAAAAAATCCTCATTTTTATCAAAATATTGGTGAAATGCCTGTATTTAAAAATTTTATTGACGAGAAACGTCGAAATTGGAACATCAGCACTATATGTGTGTTAACTCATGCAAAGTAACAACACTTTCTATGTATTAAAAACATATCAAATCCTTCTAACCCATCAAATTTTTAATATAGGATCTTTTAAATAATTTATTTTATTTTTATTATTCAAATAAATTCTTTTACAATATAACTAAAAATATTAACAAAATAAAAATAAAGTTAACACGGATTTAATAAAATCAACAAAAAGTTTTAAGGACTAAAGAAGTTAATAAATAAAGTTTTTTTTGGTGAAAAATAAATAAAGTTTCAAGTTTGAAGTAATATGGATTGAGCAACCGGATTCCAAAGAGTTGGTTAAATCCGGTTGGTGTACAAGATATGAAGCTGAGGTGGACATAATAAGTGATGTGGTTAGAAGACTAGAAAGCTGCAAGAGTAAACTCATCCAGTGGAGCAAGAAAGTGTTCCCAAATAATAGGCGAGTTATAAATAAACTACTGAAACAACTTGCCAAATGCTCTGAGAATGAGCTCACAGAAGAGGTAAAGGGGAAGGTAAAGGCAATAGAAGGTGAGTTGGAGAGAGTGTGGCGATAAGAGGAAACTTACTGGTGGTGGCAGAGATCAAAAGTCTCTTGGTTACAAGCTGTGTTAGGACATAATACATAATTATACATAGATTAGTGCTGTATAGTGGTCCCCCTTTCCTTCCTGTATAGATAATGTAATATTCCCTACGAATATTCCTTTAGGGCTACTGATGCTAGGTCACACTCTGTACTATATATACTGTGCATTTACACTGCTTTGAATATCAAGCCACCATTTCTTATATCAGCATAAATCTCATCTTGGTATCAGAGCAAACATGTCGTCTTCCGCCTCCTCCACTGAAATGTCTCAATCAGCTGCTGCATCAGGTGGGACACATTCTGCCACCAATAAAGGCTATCCCTTATTTCACTCGTCGAGCCAAATGTCCAATATCAAACTGGACAGAACAAATTTTTTAGTCTGGGAGTCAGTAGTCCTTCCACTCATCGAAGGCAACCTCCTGGAATCTCATATCAATGGCACCGGCACCATCCCGATCAAGTACATCCCTGGAGATGCAGGGGTTACATCCAATCTGGCCTATGATGAATGGTTCTCCACTGACTGTATGTTAGTAGGGTGGCTTCGGAACACTATGTCCCAAGACATTGGCGCACAGCTACTCCATTGCAGGACTGCTCGGGATCTCTGGGTTGGAGCCAGAGACCTCACCAGTGCGTCCACAAAGGCTCGAATCATGGTTCACAAGTCCGATCTGCACTCGACTCGGAAAAACAGCTTGAAGATGGAAGAGTATCTCGCAAAAATGAAGCATATCTCTGACCAGTTGGCACTCGCCGGTTCACCTATCTCCACCGATGATCTGATTATGCATACTCTCAACGGGTTAGATGCTGATTACAACGCGATTGTGGTCAAGTTACTTGATCAGCACAATCTCACCTGGATCGAAGCTCAAGCTTCACTATTATCCTTTGAAAGCCGACTTGAGCAACTACAGCAGTTTTCTTCTTTGTCCATTCAACCCTCCATCAACATTGCTCAGCATGACCCTCGTGAAGCTCGTCCTCGTCGCATACCTGAGACTAATCGCCAACCCTGGCGTGAGAGCAGAGGATTTCGAAATTTTCGTGCACGTGGTCGTCGGAGTGGATACGGCAGTAACACCTATTTTTCTCCTTCTTACGGTAATTTTTCTGGTGGTAGACCCTATTGTACCTATTGTGATAGATATGGCCATGTTATTGCTCAATGTTACTAGCGTCTTGACCACTCATTCCAATCGTCCCCTGTCTCTCACCGTGATCGTGGTGGCTTTCCTCCTAGTGCACTTTATGCTGGGCCTCACACTATCACTGATCCTGCTTGGTACATGGATAGGGGGCAAACTATCATGTTACCCCTAATTTAGAGCAATTAGATCAAGTGTCATCCTCAGGTAAAACGTTTCTTTCCTCTTGCACGGGTGAACAGGTTCGTATTCATGGAATAGGCTCTAAGTATCTATCTCACTCAAATCTTCATCTAAATAATGTGCTTCTTGTGCCGTCATCTACTAAAAATTTATTGAGTGTCAACAGACTAGTTGAAGACAACTCGGTAGATATTTGTTTTTCTGATGCTGGTTGTGTTGTGAAGGACAAGGTGACCGGGTTAACTCTCATGAAAGGGAAAGCAAAGCAAGGGATGTATCCCATGCATGATCATAGATGTCCTGAAGCCTGTCTTGCCTCTACATCTGCTGTGGCTGCTGAGTATGAGTCAGTTTCTGATAGAAATAATGATAATGACAATGTTTTTCTTCAATGGCATTACAAATTAGGCCACCCTAGTAACCGTGTGTTGAACCAAGTATTAAATAAATGTAATGAGCAAGTTATCTGTAATGAAAAGTTGGTTTGTGAGTCTTGTCAATTAGGGAAGTCCAAATATTTGCCATTTCCTTCTTCACTATCTCAGGCCATTGTACCTTTAGAACTCATACATACAAACATATGGGGCCCTTCGCCCATTCAATCAAGTGGGGGTCACAGATTCTATGTGCATTTCATTGATGACTTTAGTCGATATACTTGGTTTTATCCACTTAAGCACAAAAACGAGGCATCCATGCTTTCAACATATTTCGCGCCCAAGTTGAGAATCAATTCAATACCAAGATCAAAGTTATTCAATGTGACAATGGTACAGAGTATAAGCCTTTTATTCCTGTAGCTCAATCTGCTGGTATTATCATGCGATATACTTGCCTTTACACTTCAGCACAAAATGGTAGGGCTGAACGTAAACATCGCCATATAGTGGAAATGAGTCTTACACTTCTAGCTCAAGCTCACATGCCTCTTACTTTTTGGGTGGATGCATTTTAGCTTGCTGTTTATTTAATTAACAGATTGCCTACTCCTATGTTAAAGGGTTTTACTCCCTTATTTTGTCTATTTCATGTTGAGCCCAAGTACAAGGAACTCAAGCCCTTTGGATGTGCTTGTTATCCATATCTCAAACCCTACAATGCTCACAAATTTCAATTTCACAGTCAGAAATGTGTATATCTTGGGCCAGCTTCTCAACACAAAGGCCATAAATGTTTGAGTCCTACAGGTCGAGTATACATCTCTCGCCATGTTGTGTTTGATGTTTCTATCTTTCCCTTTGTGACAGGATTTTTGAATAGACGAGGCTCACATGTTGCTGAAACTGAAGGTTTTATTCCACTGATTATTTCTAGTGGGTCTTGTGAAACAACTGACAGCAACAAACATTCTTCATTACTGTCTCCAGGAACCATACGAGCTACAGATGTTGTTCATAGTCCCATCGGGGATCCAAATCAATCTGGTAGTTTTTCTTCTTCCTCACGGGTTCCCATCAGCACCACTAGTACTACTGCTAATGATCAAGATTTGAGTTCAGCATCTACATCTTTGCATGATGTAGCTGCTGTGACCCAGCCAACATCCACTAATCGTCATCATATGGTCACACGATCTAAGGCAGGAATTGTTAAGCCTCGTTATCCCTTTATTGGTCTTCTTGCATCAGAGGATTCCAAATCTCTTAATCAACAGGCTGAACCAAAAAGCATTAGTGAAGCATTATCTTCACCTTACTGGAGACAAGCCATGGTTGCTGAATTCATGGCTCTTCAAAAGAATCATACCTGGATCTTGGTTCCAAGGAAGCAAGCTCACACAGTGGTGGATTGCAAATGGGTATTCAAAAACAAATTCAAAGAAGATGGATCTCTTCTCAAGCCAGAAGCTCGGCTTGTAGCAAAGGGCTTCCAACAATCTCCAGGTTTGGATTATGGTGAGACTTTTAGTCCAGTTATCAAACCCCTACTATTCGAGTTGTTTTGACTGTTGCTGCTACATTTAATTGGGAAGTTAGACAGCTGGATGTCAACAATACCTTTCTAAATGGTTATCTACATGAACATGTATTTATGCATCAACCAGCAGGCTTTGTTGATTCTCAACATCCTGATTATGTTTGCAAGCTAGTCAAAGCAATCTATGGCTTAAAGTAAGCACCTCGAGCGTGGTTTGATAGACTTCGATTGACACTACTACATTGGGGCTTTCAACATGCTAGAAGTGACACTTCACTCTTCTACCTACGTTCCAGCAAGCTTACTGTGTTCATCCTCATATATGTGGATGATATACTAGTCACGGGTAATGACTCCAATTACATACGTACATTCATATCTAAACTGAATAATTTGTTCTCTCTTCGAGATATTGGCTCAGTATACTATTTCCTTGGTATTGAAATATACCGCAACTCCTCTGGATTTTACCTCAGCCAAGGGAAATACATTCTGGATTTATTACATAAATTTCATATGCTTGATTGTGCATCTGTCCCTACACCAATGGTGGCTGATCGTTTCTTCTCAGCATCAGATGGCACACTCTTGACAGATCCTTCATTGTACAGGCGTGCTATTGGATCATTACAATACTTGACAACTACTCGACCAGATATAGCCTACTCCGTAAATAAGTTGAGTCAATTTTTGAGCAATCCAACTGATGTTCATTTTAAGGGAGTCAAGAGGATCCTTCGCTATCTTAAAAGGACATATAACTATGGTCTCCATCTTCAACCCTTTCATAAACTTCAGCTCACAGCTTTCACCGACGCTGACTGGGCAGCTGATCGGGATGACAGACGGTCAATGGCAGGTTGTTGCATCTACTTGGGAAATACCCTAGTTACCTGGTTCTCTAGAAAGCAAAAAATAGTGTCCAGGTCGAGTACAGAGTCCGAATACCGCGCATTGGCAGATGGGGCTGCTGAACTCAGATGGTTGTTTTTCCTGCTGTCCGAACTTGGCCTCATGATCAGTCAACCTGCAACCATTTGGTGTGATAATTTAAGTGCAAAAGCTCTTGCTGCTAATCCAGTTCAACACACAAGGAGCAAACATATTGAGATTGATATTCATTTTGTTCGTGATCTAGTTCTTAGTCATTTCCTTACTGTTCGGTACATTCCTTCCTACCTTCAGCCAGCGGATTGTTTTACCAAAGCATTATCCATGGACAAATTCAATCATTTTAGATTCAAAATCGGGCTGTGTATCACACCCTCTCGTTTGAGGGGGTGTTAGGACATAATACATAATTATACATAGATTACACTACTAGAAAATCACAAATTAGCGAGGAAAATTAGCGACGACTTTAAAATTCCTCTCTAAATAGCTCAATTAGCGAGGAATTTAGCGAGGAATATTGAATTCCTCTCTAATGTCCAAATTAGCGAGGAAAATTAGCGACAACTTAGATATTGCTCTCTAAAATTCCCAATTAGCGAGGAATTTAGCGACGAATATTAAATTCCTCTCTAATTTTCCAAATTAGCCAGGAAAATTAGCGACGACTTAAATATTTCTCTCTAAAATGCTTAATTAGCGAGCAAAATTTAAATTTCTTAGTTTCAAATGAGATTTTTAAATTTGTAATTATTTAAATGTTATTATAATTATTTT
>JANTPZ010095147.1:0-10512 GCA_025593235.1 Vachellia pachyceras | reverse complement strand
ATTGATTTTAAGCCACCCAGATTCAGGTGGCAGCCATCGTGAAAGATGATTGACATGAAGATCAGCTCGCAACTGTAAGATATCTATGATTTTAGAATATCTATCTCAATTGAATTTGCCAGTATTTGAATGTGACTCAGCGAGATAACTATGTCCAACCCAGTTTTTTGGGCTTGGTAAACAGTGTCTGTTCACCTTGCCAACCTTGGGGACTCAAACTGATCTGGTATTCACGTGAAAGGGTAAGACCTTCACCAATAAATTCAATTGTCAATACTCTTAATTTGAGCAGTGAGATTTGAATGGATGACTTGTTGAGGATGTTGTAGAGATTAGGTACGATAGATATTTATTGTGTTTGACGAAGATAGGAATGCCCTTGAGAATGGAGGAAGGGAAAGCTGCAATTGGTCAGGTCATTGTTCAATAAATGATTGGCAAGACTGCTGATCCTTTTTCACGGATTTTTCATAGGCCTAAATTGCCCAGCCAGTGCAGATAAGAAAGTATTGTGGTTCTATGTAAACATTTAACTCTCACCCAAAAGTACGTTTAACAGTGTTTTTTTGTATAACGAGACAATCTTCTCTACATATTTACTTTGGCTTGGGTAAAAGTACTTCTCTACCGTTTTCTTAAACGAACCCACCATTGTACAATGTACCACCGGTGGTTGATGCTGTGTTTTGTGACAAGTGGTAGATGTGATTTACCATTTATAAATTAAACAAGTGAGATAAATTTTATCTTGATTTGTGTTTATATGTATTTCCATAATTAATATAAATAGATCTAATATCTGCGAAGATTAAACTTAACAGTGAAATCCGCCAAAGTATTTTGTTTTATGTGAAAAGAAAAGGAAAAGAAGAATAAACAGAAACGGAAGACCAGAGTGCAATCTCCATGCTTGCCATTATGAATTAGGGGGGGGGGGAAGAGGGGCATGAGATTGGAGATCTTATCAATATTGCCCTCTGCAAATTAGCATGCCTTGAGGGCATTGCTCGATTCCAATCCCATCTGACACCAAACCCTCTGAAAAATTGTTGGAATAATGAATTTTTATAATATATTTTAAAAAATGACTTTTAACCCGAATGCATTTAAAAAATAAAAATTTATTAAGATAAACGTTGTAAAAGTGATTTTTTTTAGTGGAAGGTGATTTAGAAGAAAATGAATTTGGAAGCTGATGGCGACATTTAAAATTTCTACCACTTAGAATTACTTTTTGGCCCTCCTATTTTCTTTACCTTAGGGTTGAAGTTACGGGCAGGCCGCAGTTGATTGAGTGATTCATCCACCTTTTCTTGATTGACGACCATGATTCTCAAATATGCAAATTACATATATTCAATTGTTGTTGGTTACGAAACGATAGAGTCGAGATGGGAATGATTAATTGATAATTTAGATAAGAAGAATGCGAATGCTGAGGTTGAAGCGTTGAATTGATCTGTTGCCTCTTTGTGAGGGTATCGTCAATTATTATTATTATCGGTGGCCACCATGAGAATGCCCGCTTGTTTAGCTGTCACGGCCTATCTCACCCATATAACCACCGCCCTTTATTTGATTCTTTTTTCAATGTGGAATTGGAAATGAATGAACAAGGAAATTATATACATAGGCTTTGTATGTCTCTGTTTTATTCGGAATCTGGAGATTATTAGGATTTACTGGGCAGCGCGGGTGGCGAAAGCTTCCAAGGCCCACACACACAGACACAATTCCATACAAAAGACAGCGCTGGGGACAAACCAAGTACACGATACCGCTTCGATCAAGATATTCACGAGAAAACTGAGATATATATATATATATATGATACGACCCTTAGTCTGGTCGCTCCTTGGAATAAAGCGAGCTCAAAACTAGCAAATACTAACTCGCACCTTCCATTTTGTCCCAACCATCAAATCCATCCACCCTCCTCTCCCCCTCCCTTCTTTCTAGCCCCGTTCTCTGCGGTAATGGAAGTCAATACCAGTTTCGCTGTAGCTGCAGAACCACCAAGTGTTGCCTCCACTCGGAACCACTCACTTCTCGATGAGTCTAACAAGCATCACCACCTCCATTTCCCCTCCAAAACTATTCTCGTAGTCACCATAACCCTCACCTCCTTCTTGCTTCTCCTCGCCATTTCTCTCATCATATTCCTTCTCCGTCGCCTCAAGTCCTCCCCTAGGAATCCAACCACCAAACTCGGCGGCGCCCAAGAGTTTCATGACACCAATGGCAGATACGTCGCCTCATCAACAGCCTCCAACTTCACTTGCAGCCCAGGTAACGTTCTTCTCTACCTCAACAAAAGAACGTTTTCCAGATAAAAGATTAGCGTTATTAACATTGGGAGGAAATCGCAGATGTGAAGGGAGGGTGTATGTACGGAGGAAACATGAGCAGACCAGTGGCACCTAAATTCAGAGGAGTGCAAGTGTTCACGTACAGGGAGCTTGAAGTGGCGACGGAGGGATTCAGTGAAGCAAATAAAATTGGGAATGGAGGATTTGGAGGCTTGGTGTACAAGGGAGCGTTAAGTGATGGCACTGTGGCCGCCATTAAGTTGGTGCAGAGGCAAGGTAAGCAAGGCGAGCGCGCCTTCAGAATAGAGGTGAGCCCCTTCTTCATTTATTATTGCATTATCTCTCTCTCTCTCTACAACATCTGTTTCAAAACTTTTATGCCTACAGCTTACACTTCAAGAGTTTTTTTTTGCTCGCGGTTACTTGTAATTTTTCCTCTGAATTGTCAAATAGAATAGGTTAAACGTATATGATTCAGGAACAAAAATGCACTTCACTTCTTAGGTTTTGGATTTGGTGGTAACGTTCATTCATGCCTTGGACTTCTTGGTAATGATGTGTTTTTGTTGTGTTGTTGCCTGCCCCCCTCTTTTTCACTGTGTCTGTGTATCCTTTTCGTGCATGTAATCCAGTTTGTTCAGACTCTACAGAGATTGCATTTGTCTTTTCTGTCTGGAAAGCTGGCGTTTCTGTGACCAAATCGAGTTCCAAAAAAAAAAGGCCAGAAACTCAAAACTAGTTACGCTATTACTGTGTCTGTGTATCCTTGAAAATTCTTAAGGCGAGAAAGCACCCAAGAAAGACAACCTTTGTATACGCTACTATTAAGCTCATCTTTTCGATTTTTCTGTCGTCTCTCAAGTGTTAAAGAAAGTAACAAACAAACAATTGACTTCCTCAGCACAATCGTCAAGCAATAATTCTGATTTGATATGCTTAATACCCACCAAAAGTTACTGATTTTACACTAATATATACTGCAAAAACGGCTTATTTTTAAACCATTTCCATCCCTGCCACTTGACGACTAAAATATTAAGAGCTTTATTCTAATAATGTGATGCACATGGGTGTAAAGAGTGGAATGAGGAAATTAAGTCAATGGGATTTTATCGTTAGCTCTGTTTTTTTTTTTTCGAATGGGATGTTTTATTACTGCTGGAAAAGGTACAGGAAGGAACAAAGAGGAAACTAAACAACATCAGGAGAGGGAAAGGAATCGTTAGCTCTGTTTTTAATTGCAGGTGGATCTTCTAAGCCGATTGCACTCTCCTTATTTGGTGGAGTTAATTGGGTATTGCGCTGACCAGCACCACAGGCTCCTCGTATTTGAATACGTGGCCAACGGGACGCTCCAATACCATCTTCACTCTCCTCATGATCATCCTCAGCCGTTGGATTGGTGGACCCGCATGAGGGTGGCCCTTGACTGTGCCCGGGCCCTCGAGTTCCTTCACGAGCATGCCGCCACGCCTGTGATACACCGCGACTTCAAGTCCAACAATGTCGTGCTGGATCATAACTTCCGCGCCAAGGTTTCTGACTTTGGACTGGTCAAGATGAACTCAGAAAAGATCAACGGTCAAGTTTCCACCAGGGTTTTGGGGACCACTGGATACCTGGCACCAGAGTGAGTACACTGTACCCTCACCCCATAATAAAAACCCCTTTCTTCTGCCTCTGCAATGCACCTTTCCTTATCTTCTGGACACAGTACGAAAACTGGTGTGTTAGGAGAAACGAATCGTTCCAAGGGACACAATCAGTATCTAGTCCCTTTTCCGGCCAAAAAATTGTATCTTATCACTATCATGCAAGCTGTCAATTTTCCCATCTAATTCGAGAGGGTTTCCTCTTAACAGCTATGAAATTGATTATTAACTGGGATTTGAAACTGGAATTATATGGTAGGTATGCATCCACGGGGAAGCTCACCACAAAAACTGACGTGTACAGCTTCGGCGTGGTTCTTCTAGAGTTGCTAACGGGGCGAGTGCCCGTTGATATGAAGCGCCTTCCTGGTGAACACGTCCTTGTCTCTTGGGTGAGTCATGATGACTTTTTGGAGCAATAACTCCTAGTATCTACAAAAGATTTTTGTTATGTAACTAGTGGATGGTTTGTTATATGGTGAGGTTTTTAAATTACGGGAGCGGCATGTGATTATTGATCAGGCTCTTCCGAGGTTGACTAACGGAGAAAAGGTGGTGGAAATGGTTGATCCTGCTCTACGAGGACAGTACTCTAAGAAGGATCTGGTGCAGGTCAATTTCCTTTATTAGTTATTGCATTAACAACTATGAGTAGTGTTGATTTTTGTGCCATTAATTCGTTCTTTATATTTACTGGTTTGTGGTTTATATACACGCATAGGTAGCTGCCATAGCAGCGATGTGCATACAGCCAGAAGCAGATTATAGGCCGTTAATGACAGATGTGGTGCAATCACTAGTGCCATTAGTTAGAAACCCTTCTTCTGTTAGTTCATTAAGATTTCAAAAACGTGCATTAAGTCCAAGCCATTAGCTGCAGCAAATTCCCAGTCCAAGGCTCGCCAAACTGACTATTTTTTTGTAAGACTGAGGCTTGGCAAAAAAAAGTTAGATCCATAAATACGGTCGGACCCTCAGAACCCGGGAGGAAACGAAATGCACCATGGATAGACTGTTCAGATTCTTCTCAAAGGACCGGTACAACCAAAATACCTTGGCATTTCCTCATATCCTACATTTTCTTCATTCTACACGTTTCTTTTTTATATAGTAAAGAACGCCAGGGATACACTTGAGTAGTTCACCTTTCGGTAGTTATAAAGTTGGTGGGTACAAATCATAGGGAAGTACGATTTTTTTGTTTTTGTTTTTACATCAATCATATATATTGCAAAATGACAAGAACTTTCCATTGATTGAAGCGATCAAATGCTATTTCAAGGTCCAAGTGCCTTCTTAGCCGACCACCTATAATCACATGGAATATATGCGATTGCATGATAAGCCAACCGGCTACGACTTATCATTCGCAAACTAGAATGCCATTGGTTCATATCAATCATTGTTGATGGTCATTCTTAATGTTCGTATTAATAATTCGATCAAGAGGTTTATTTTGCCCAGGAAAACTTTAAATACAATAAAACAATTTTATATTATCTGTAAACAAATGTGCTACAAACTGCATCAAACAATTCTTCCTGCGTATTGAGGGAAAAGATAGAGATTACAACTGCACTGAGCAGTTTGAGAGCATTCACCATTTTTAATCTGCAATTGGCGATTGCACAAGTCTAAAGTTGTACAAGGTCCAATCTAATATTCACATGGAGGCAAGTGCCACACTTGCTATCCACTTAGAGGCAAGTGCCACGATTAATATCAAGTATCAACTAAGCGGATACCAAACTGCTCTCCCATACCCAACAGAAGATCTGGACTTGGCTTTAGACCCGGCAATGATTGTAAATCAATCATCTGAATCTCAAGTGTACATGCTGTCTGCTAAATTAATATTTACTGCGGAAAACATCACAATCATCTTCTCTCATCAGCTTTTGATTCCGTTATAACACTTTACTCTCCTATCTCTTCCCCTTCTGATGTATTGCTTTTTCTTCGAACTCTTCCAGCGTATTTAGAGAAAGCTGCAGATAAGGCCGGCTTGACAGTCAATTCAGTTTCTTTCTTCCTTCGTTTGCCAGCATGGTCTTCCACATCCTCATGCTTGTCTTCATTTAAGAAAGAAGGTTCCGCATCGTTCTGGGTTGAAGTCTTGGGACTAGCTGTCTGATTCTGGGCAGAAGTTTCTGAAATGTTTTGCCAGTTAGATTCCACTCGTTTGAAGGGCTCATGGAAGGTGTCAAACAAGCGCTTCACCTGATGGCCAACATTGTTCATAATATTACTAGCAACTGGGAACTATGGCAACAAATCATGCAATAACAGCCACGTGAAAATTACAGAAAATTCCTATCCTTTCTCACTTCTAGCACTAGAAAAATACCTTGCGTTCTCCAATTCCAGGGCAGCGTGCCAAATCTTCCATGGATGCGGCCATGATATGAGACAGAGACTACAATAACAGTTTCACTTCATTAATTAATATAAGAAAATCTACTTCGGTGTACAAGAAATAAATAAACATACCCCAAATGTAGTTCCAAGGGTCACTACATCAGTCTTGTTAACGTGCCGAACTGTTGTAAGGGCATGCGTTAGCTACAGTTGAAAGTAAGATAGCTTCAGTGCAATTCTGAAATAGATTTCTAACCGATAGCAATAATCATTAACTGCCATTATTTCATAAATAGATTAACAACCATAAAAACATACCCGTGAGAGATAGTCTGTATCCATTTGGCCTTGAATAATGTCTGCAGGCTTGTTTTCATAAACTTTTATTGTTTCCAAGTAACGACCACACTCCTCCAGGCTGTAGCCACAGGAAATGGGAAATTTAATATAATCAGACAGATCAGAGGAATTTTCCTACTTAATACAATAGGTGATAAAATTTAAATGCATGCCATCATTGTAAAACCAAGTAGACAGATCAAAGGAATCCTGCTAGTTGCTATTGCAGCCACTAAAATTCACAAGCATGCCACAATAATTCCAGATTTATAAAACAAACAGATTCTGCTCGAAATATACATCAGTAACTCTGTCATCCAATGCTCTTCAACAAGATGAAAGCACATATTTTCATCTTTAGCGTGAATATGGTACCTCTTGTCAGAATTCTCAAAGATATTCTTTAGATTGTAGTAAATTCTAGCAGCAATCTCAGGATTCAAATAGCTGATATGGCATTTTCAAACATCCATGCTCCTAATGCTGTTATAAGCTATGTCAATATTACCTCCATCCACATAGAAGGGTACAGTCATGAAGCAAAGCTGTTTTAGTAACTTCAAGCAGAGGCTTCACCACATCCTCCTGAAAATACTCAAATAGGAATTAAATCCACCATGCTTAGACGTTGGCAGACAAAATTCTGAGGTAAATAGCAAGGAACCAGACCACATCAACATGGCACAGGACTACACGGAGCTTGAAATTCTTCTGCAACTCCCTTATTCTGTAATACAAGTAGTCTGGATGCAGGAGATGATAACGAAGACTGCATCAAACCATCCACTACGGTTAGGTAGATGCATTATCCCCCCCAGGGGGGGGTAAGCTGAGAACCTTGAACAAATTTCACATAGCAATAAAACTTATATTAAAACTGCAAATAGTTCTATAAGAAAGACGCTTGAACAGTATTTTTTTTTTAAAAAAAAATATTCTTTGAAGTGTTCTGCAATGCATGGCATAAATTACTCAGTTCGTTGAATCACAGGATACAAATCTTGTTAATGATTACAAGAGATCGTAATTTGTAAAAATTATTACTAAATTTCACTTTATGGGTCATTAATTTATCGTATAGTGTATACACTAGATTGGTAAGATTTGGGACTACTAAGCATCATAAGGAATGGTAAATAAGCTGCAACAGGACAACAGGTGATCGGTAATTTGCTGTTTTTACTACAATAAGAATGCGGCCAAGACTGTCTTTCAGATCTCAACATGTCTTGATAATCGAGTGTTTATCCCACACTGGTGACTGTAAATCACCAACGAATAAACAAATGACATCCTAACGATCGACCGTAACTTCCCTAGAATAATTAGCATATTAACAAGAAAAGCAGAGCCTAGAACCTGAGATAGAGAGCACATGAGCTTTGCCCAAGCAAATAGTCACAGACAACATCTGCAAATGTCCACCTGACATTCCTAATGTGTTTGAGCAACGGATTCCCCTTCTGGAACAGGAAGATAAATGTTTTTTAGATTATGTATCCACGTTCATAAGACCGCGGCCATGAAAAAAAATAAAGCTTCAGCGCGCCCGAAAATAGCATCAATAGCGATCAAAGAGGAAGAAACTAACTCGTATAATCTATACGCAGGTTTAAGAAAAAGCTAATTTTGCTGAATTCCTTTGGAGGATAAGAACATTTTACCTGTCTATGGCTCACAAGGATTGCATTGCGATTTGGGGTAAGTTGGGAGGATGTAGATGTTGAAGATGGAGCGACTGATTGACCAGTTTGCCTGATCAGAATATTAATGGACTGAGAAACTCAAATTCAGTCATGGAGAAACGGATAAAAGGCAAAATCCGAATATTATAACTTTTTTAACATCATACTATCACGACAAGGAGTGCGACCGGGCCGAAATTGCAATTTGCAAATGTTCATAGCACTTAAATGGAATTAGTTCCACGCAATTCCAGGCTTTCATGGGTCATCTAAGCATGGAAGACGAACAAAAGTGCTACTTTCTCATCTTGTGGCGGAGGTGGAAGCAATTTATTTGATAGATAATAAATTGCCTATCCAGATGCCTCAGAAAATCGCATCTGTGCGGCGAAAGCCCAAAGAACGCATAAAACGCGGATCCACTAAACCCCGTTTCTCCCCCCGGCCCCAGGGGGGGCAAAGTTGCGCTACAAAGCACACCCCATACGAAGAGAAGTGGAAAACAAGTGAAAGTATAATAGAACAGAGGAAAGAGTACCTTGGGACACAGGAGTCTGAAGACTGAGAAGCCGGTGAGGGCTTGGAAGAGGTGGAGGGGGGAGGAGAGTAGAACTCGGAAGATTTGAGGAAGGAAAAGGCCTGGGAAAAGGTCTGTGAGGGAACGAAAAGGGAGGGCGGAGTGGATCTTGCCTGCGAGCTCTCAAGAACTTCCATGTAAGATGGTATCGATATAATTACGTTGCTCTTCTTACTACTATCACCGGTTCCTTCTGTGGTTTGACGTTCCCCTCCATTCTCCATGTACTCCCTCCGCAACTTGGCGCCACCGTCTCTGCCGCGGACTGAGATCAGAGACCAGAGGCATTCGCATTTAATTTTGGGCCTCGAGAAATTCGACCCGGTCCACATCCGCATTTTTTCCTTGTGAATGGTTGCGTCCGTTTTCAGCTTCGTGCATATTTTGCTTTTTAATTGATTTTAAAACAAAAAAAAACTTGTTATTTATATTTACAATTTATTCGATAAGCAGCATCCAGAAAAAGGAACGAAAGGATCAAATTTCCCGTATCATTCTTCCAGTATCTGACCCTGACACTCCTCCAGCCGAATACGAACAAAGTAAAGCATTGGAGTAGCGACGGTCGGTGTTTAAAAGTGACCGGAAGAATGAGAAAACTGGGGAAGCAATGAAATGGAGAGACAAGAGTAAACATTGGTTTGGTGTGTTAAATGAAGAGTCCCATATGATTTGAGATTATGGGGATTCAAATGAATATATAATAATGTGATCTTGAATTAGTAAATTGATTAAGAGGAGGGGTATGTTAACATATGACAAAGGGTCACCGGAGAAAAATCCGATGATTTTTCCTATCCCTTTGTGCGTATGTTAAAAGCGATACTGGACACTCTTTATAAGAAATATTCGTCTAATTAATTTGTCACTCTAATAACATATGAGTCTTTAGTATTTGTAACCGATGTCTTTTAATTACTATTAAGTGTGTTAATGATAATGTCACCGCCCATTTAATTGTCTTTAAATGCACTAACGGACAAGTTAATTGTCATTAAAATGTATTTAAGAGTACCCAACATCATGACGATTTGTCACCTATAAAAGGGCACGGGGTTGAAGTTCTAAAGACATATCTTTATTCTTTAGCTTTCGAGCACTATTTTTTCCTCATCTGATTCTTTGCCTTAGTGAGTTTTATTATATCTTCCACTAATTCTGTATCTCATTATCCTTAAAGGAAGAATCTGTTTTATCCTGGGGAATGTAGTAACTTACTAGACCGGTAGTTACGAAATAACTTAGAAGGACAATATCCGTAAACGCAACTCATATTAACTTTTTATTTAAATGTATTGCTATCATCAGGATGAGTAGAAAGTTATATATGTTGGGTGTTCGGCAAACCTTTTGAACACCATAAAAGTACATTCAACAATATTTTTTTGTAAAATAAGATAATCTTTTTCAGCCATTTATTTCATAAATGGTAAAAATATTTTTTTACCGTTTTCTAAACGGACCCTTCAACATGAAGATCACTAATATTTATATGGTGCGTACTGCATGTATGGTACGAAAGTTGAACTAGGAGAGATCGAGTTTTTAACTCACGTACGGGAAAAACGAATCGAGTATGTTTGGTCAGGAAA
>JANTPZ010095145.1:0-19454 GCA_025593235.1 Vachellia pachyceras | reverse complement strand
CACATATTGATCACCATGTTGGATCAGCACCAGTTGTTGCAGCCTCCCCATGGGACAGACGACATTCTTATTTGGCTGAGTCCCCTGAATCCTCTGGTTTTCACATGGGTTCTCTTGGTAGTACAGGTTTTCCTGGTACATGGCAATTGCATCGTCCTGAATTTTCTTCTCACAACATGTTTCCTCATGTTGGTGGGAATGCCATGGCTTTGTCACCCAATGCTGGGCAGAGCTCCCCAAATCAGTCATCACATGTTTTCCCTGGGAGATATTTTATGACTTCAATGTCTAAATTTGATTCTACCAATGACAGAATGAGAAACTTCTATCACCGTAGAAGTGATGCTAACACTGACAGTGCTGATAAAAAGCAATTTGAACTCGACCTAACTCGCATATTGAATGGTGAAGACACAAGAACAACACTTATGATTAAGAACATCCCCAACAAGTATGTAAATTGTTCACCTTGCTGTTATGACCCTTTTCATTTCTTACATTGGTACTTTGTCATCTCTTAATTGTCAATCCTGAAACTGTTTTATTAAGATATGGCAAATACTACCTTAAATGCATATGTTTTGATTCAATGATTTTACTCAGGTTGGCTGATCATTTTTTGGTTGTTTAATCACCTTTAATAATTTGAAGTGTTATTAGCTGCACAAATTCAAAAACTTTCCCCCCTACATTATCATGTGCATGCCCATACACATTTATATTGGACAATCGGTTTATTGTAGAGGATGATTTCTTTCCTTTGTTATTTTTTGCGTGGGTTAGGTATACTTCAAAAATGCTTCTTGCTGCCATGGATGAACAATGTCGGGGAACTTATGACTTTTTGTATTTGCCCATTGACTTCAAGGCAAGTATTTATGTCATTAGTTGGTTGTTTTCTTTATAGAGGGAATCCTACTTGTGCTCACATTGGATTATACAAATAATTGCAGAACAAATGTAATGTTGGCTATGCTTTCATCAACATGACTGATCCTAGTCAGATTATTCCCTTCCACAAGGTGATTCAAGAACTTTTATATAACTGGAATTTGAGTTATTTATTTATGTAATAATATTTTGTTTTTTTGGCCAAAATTGATGAAGCTGATAAATTAGAGAAATTTATGCAGGCTTTTAATGGGAAAAAATGGGAGAAGTTCAACAGTGAAAAGGTGGCTTCACTTGCCTATGCTCGAATTCAGGGGAAAACAGCTCTTATTGCACATTTCCAAAATTCGAGCCTGATGAATGAAGATAAATGTTGCCGCCCTATTCTTTTTCATACAGAGGGACCAAATGCTGGTGATCAGGTATCGTGAAATATTTTTCCTGGCTGACTATTGTTTAAAAAATAGCTTATATATATTACATGAACGCTTCCTAGTTTCCATCAGTCCTTTTCTTCTTACATTTGGTTCTACCCGATGTTCATGAGAATGATAGCCTGACGGAAGTTAACTGGAAGCCGCATTACCTGATTCCTCGATTACTTCCACTTCCCTTTCACCTTCAAATCAAACCTGTTACTGATATCTGTAGTTTACACCTTAGTTGCTTATTGCTTTTCGATACATTGGTATTACCTGATAAAAAAATATATTGGTATTTGCATCTATTAAAAACCTGTGATAATAATTTAGGAAATCTCTTATGGTGATCTCCTCCATGGTACAACACTGACTTCAGTTTACTGTACAGGAGCCTTTCCCCATGGGTACCAATATTAGATTGAGGCCTGGAAAATCACGTGCTAGGAGCCCGTCGGCTTCAACTAATGGGGAGGAGTCTTCCGGTGGAATAAGTTCTTCAATGGGCTCTTCAAAAAACTCAGACTGACTTAACTTCAGGCACTAACCCTTTCAATCTTGCAGCAACCATAATATTAAGTGATATCACTCCAATATCTGTATATTGGCTTTTTTTGTTGGAGGAGTTGGAGCCAGGAGGAAATGGGGCTCCCAATTTTTGCCTATATAGAGAGAAACACAAGCCCAAGTATTCAGAGGCTGAGGTACATAACCAGAACGAAGTGACTCTAAATCTAGTACTTTGTTCTTTTTATTTTCTTTTTGAATCTTCGCATGGAGGCTCTTGCTATCCTACACGAGTAGAGGGAACGGCTTAACTCAAGGACAGTTTTGGCTAGCTGTTTGATTGGACCATATGGCAAGTCACAAGTTTGGGCAAGTTTCTTTGTGGGTTTCAAGGGGACTTTGCTGTTTTTGTTTCCCATGTCTGTTTTATTAATGTTCATATCATGTGATGTAATTTTGTCTTTTGACCATACTTGGCAGTAACTTCCTCGTGGGATTTATTTGTCTATAGGAATTTGTCGCCACATTTATTTGTACGTTACTATATTCTGATTTTCTTGGTTCTCCTTTGTTCAACTTACTTGTACTTCTATCTCTTTTCCCCTCTTTTTTGGCCGTTATCTTTTTTTCACCTAGTCTTAAATCTTAAATTTAGAAATTGAAGGTTATAAGAGATACTTGTATAGTTACCATCAGTGAATAAGAAATGTATTGTAATTTTTGGGAGAATTATTGTACTCCCAGGTATACAATTTAATCATTAGAAAGTCCTATGCAATTTGTTGTCATTTTTTATACCGAAGTTTTGTCATTACATGTTTAGTTGTGAGACTTCTTAACGATTCAATTGTTTTGTGAGACTGTAGGTAAGTCACATTAGTTCTAGTAAGCAATTCACATCATTAAGCTCATTCAAACTTTTATACAACTACAAGGACCAACATTTTGAATAACAAAGTTTGGGTGAAAAATAACAAAAAGAAAGCATAAAGACTACACTGAAAAGCAAATAATAAGGAATAAAATCAAAATTTATTAAATATATACACTTATTGCCTGTGTGGTTCATGGATAATGTAATGGAATGAAATGATAATTGCAAAAGTATTTGTTTGGTATATTACGAAAGAATCATGCAATGAAATTTAAATTTTATTTATAAAAATAGGTGTAAAATAATTCTTTTAACTCTATTAAGATTAAAAATGGAAAGTGTAAATGTCTAAATGTTGATTTAAGAAATGTATAAGTGTTTTTATGTTAATTTATATAAGTTGTAATTTGAATTTACATAGACAATATTATATAATGAAGATTACCTGATTTAATGTAATCTGGATTACATTAGATTACTTTACCATACCAAAGAAACATTTAAATAAGCATAATGGCTCCAGATTTTATAGCCTTTTTTGTTCACAGAGTTCATGGGAAAGTAATGGAATGTAATGGGTGTGAATATAACGTAATTGAATGATAATTACGTAGCATTGTGATAGAGATCCAACGGTTATAAATGGATACACCAAGAGCAGAGTGCCTATATGCTATATATGAAGATTAATTAATTTTTTATTATTTTATTTGTTAATTTAGCTTTTTTAAGATTTTATATCTTGTAAAATTCACTGAGTATATTATCTTTAGAATATTTAATATATTGTTTTAATATTTTAAATCATATTAAGGTTATAAAGTTTCTTTATTCAAAGATAAGTTGTATTCAACTATTTGATAGTTTCCTTATTTTAAGATATTTTGAATTGTATTATGCAGGAACAACCCCTTGTTCAACCACGACTATTTGTTTGTTTGGATTTTACATTGAAAATACGTTGCACACAAGTCGAAATAAAATTTCTCTCGTACACTTACCTCAATTTATAAAAAATCACTCTCCCATTATATTCTAAACTGTGAAACAAACACACCGAAAGTACTTTGCAATACAACATAATTTCTCAAACATTTTATTTTATATAAAAGATGGCACATTTTTAATTTTTTTAATAAATTTTTTAAAGAAAAATATCATCAAGTGTAAGATTGGGGGGGAAAATCATTTTAGAAGGTGGAGCATCGTCAGAGAAGGTGGGGCATCCCTTGCCCGCAGCCGAAAGGGTGGAAGCAAAATCGCAGTTAATGCTGAGGCGGAGTGGGTTTACACCCAAATCGCAGTTAAACGTAAGGCATCGCAGGTACGATTTTCTTCATAAAATATTCCTATTTTCTTTTCTTCATAGTGTACGATTTTCATTTTAAGTATTGTTCTTTGTATATGCCTGCCTGAAACCCCTGATCACCTGTCGTTACACTCTTCGCTTTTGATGCGGCCTGAAATGAGGTAGAGTGACAGAAAAGGAAAAGGGAGAAGAATATCGGAAGAAAGGGAGATAGAGGAGAAGAGACAGAGAAGAAGGGGGAAGGGAAATACGGAGAGATGAAAATCTGAGTAGTATTCTGAATATCCTTCACGAGGTTTGTTTGGTTACATATATCCCTTGACACGCTAATCGTGCGTGGCCTAACTAACTGGAAAGCAACAAATAACAGACTGAAAGCAGAACGGAAAGCAACGACTGAAAAGCAATTACTGATATATCCCTCAGCTATTTTAATATCATATCAGCTTTGGTGACTTGAGTACGCAAATGATTAAGTCGGTTTGTGTAAGTGTTAGGAAAGTCTTTCACGGGTTTCTTTTTTCTCTCCCATTTTGAAATTTATGGTTGGCTTGATCCATACCGTTTCTTGGGATTTCTGGTGGCATCACATGCTTCATGGATTTCCGCATTAATCGTTCTGATCGTGTTCAGTACGCTGTTATATTTTGTTTGGCTTCCTTGGGAGTCAAGACAGTAAATCAAAGGTGACATGCGTGAGAAATATTGCACGAGCATGAAGGTATTTGTTACAAGAAACATGCTTTCATGGGTAAGGTACTCATAAGTTTGTGTTGGATTTGATTGTATGCCATTTTTAATTTCATCCCATTTCTCCTTTTTTATGTGGATTTCATGTTGCATCATCACGTCAGTGAATATCTCAAAAACCTTGGTTCGTTGATACTTTTTATGATGAGAAGGTACTAACTCATGGGAATTAGCTTATTGTCTGCAATTGACTTCTTAATTTTCAAACAATTTACTACAAAAAAATTGTCATTCATCCATCGATTCTTGAGGATGCGTCAGTAATTAAATCTACAAAAGAAATCGTCAGGTGAGAGTATTTAATTAAATGTGGAATCACATCTTTGACAGATCTGGCACAATCCTTTTGCCAATGGGTATGCTTTCACTTATTTCTTCTCACCCTGTTTGTGGTCCTGTTGCTGACGTATGCAGAGATTCAATGCTTGAAATGGAAAGGGCCTTGAACAACCAGGAAGAACTTTCTGGCTTTATATTCATGTGCAATCATGTAACAAAGCCAGAATGCTACCGATTCCGAGTTTTTGGGCTCCCTGAATGGAGAAAGGAAGTTGTAGAGAAAATACAGCCTGGCACGTACCTTTTCTTGTTTGATTGTGATTTAAAGCTTCTCTATGGTATATATACAGCAACCTCTAGTGGGAAGCTAGGCATAGAAGAATCAGCTTTTGGTGGAAAATTCCCAGCCCAGGTTAAGCTCTTAGCCCATCGCTTACTCATAACCGCACGCACAGACACACATGCATATACATCTCCCTATATATATATAATGGTGCAACCTTATTGAGCCTGTCCTCAACTTTTTTAAGGTGAAAATGCCTAACCGCCTATTAAAAATGGTATCAATCAGATGGTCAGATGCTTGCAGCATAAGTTATGTTTTCTATGCGAGGCCAACATAATTGTCTAATCCCAAGCTGCTCCTAATTGCAAAGTTTGGATTATGACATCATGACTTCTGATAACAATTTCCCCACCTTTCTCCATCTTCCTCTGGGCCTCCTATTGAATACTGTGCAGGTAAGATTTAAGATTTATCAGGACTGTTTACCCTTGCGAGAGAGCTGCTTTAAACACGCTATTCAAGATAATTACCAGAAAGGCTGTCACAAATTTAGTCCTGAACTCAATCCTGGACAAGTAAGCTTCACCATAATCTCTTGTTAATCAATTTAACTACAATTATGCCATTTTTATTTTCTCATCCTTTTTACTATTAAATAAAAAAGTTTGTTGTTTTGGTGCAGGTAAGAAGTCTATTATCACTTTTTTGTCCGATATTGATCAACAAGCAAATTATCATGCCGGCATCAGCCCGGGCACTGTCCATGCAGTACCAAAACCAGCTTTATCCCCCAGCATGGCCTCTAGCTGTGCAGAATGCTTATTCAGCTGGGAATAGGTGTAGTTTTGGTGAATATCAGAATATGCCATACCAATACCATCAACCTCAGCATTCACATATCCTGAATCCACAGTCTAATTTTCATTCGTCAATGGTGAATATGGACAGCAGTCAAGCTCAATCAATATCAGGTCCTCAATATGTGCATCGGAATGTTCTAAATCGACAACCAAATTTCATTCCCTACTTGAATGTGGGCTATGTCAATCCTATTATGCAGTCACATGCCTCATCATCATCTAATAGTCCACATCATTCTGATCAAAATGGGGACAAATACATTCCTGAAGCTGTCACCTCCACCACTTACCCATATCAAAGGTAAATCTCAACTTTTGTTATGCAAACTTTGTTTAGATCCTTCGTGCTGAGGACATAGTTCCGATTATTTACCATGGAATGAAACAGTTGGCATTTAGGAGGTACTTTTTTTTTTTTTTTTTTTGGTGAAAGGAGGTACTTTTTAATTAGAACAATGGCATCTTTTCAAGTGGGGCCACCTTTAATTACCAGCTTAACTTTTTATGTTTGCATTTTTTTTTTGAGAAGTAGAGATGCTTTGCATTAGCTGAAGCTGGGTTGTTTAAAACTCTTTGGTGGACAAAGCATTGAATTATCCATCCTAAATTCCTAAAAAAGGGTGTGACGTTGATGTAAAAATTTAAATATAAATTTGTGTGCTGAGTTAGCATTATAGAAGTTTACCTTATGGAATATGATACAAAGAATGAAGGTGGCCGATTGAGTCTCAAATGGATCAAAATCCCATTTGATTCACCTTTAATCATGCTCCCACAATGTTGTTCTTTTAGGTGATCACCTCCAAGCACGTCCAACATTGCTCCCTAATCTCTGATGCCCTTTTTCCTTCTAATTCAATTAATATTAAATATACTCCTTCATAACTTAAATATAAGAGCTGAGTAATAAATTTACTTTGGTCCTACTCATAGAATCTTAATACACTTTATCTATCAAGTTTACATTTTTTAAGGGTAAAGGACCATTTTTACCCCAAAAGAATCCACATTGGAATATTGAATACTCGCTTTTTTGGAACCATATTTGCCCCAGTAGTTGACAAAACGTATTATTTAAACTTGGAGCAACAGAGGGTTCACGTCCACCGTGAAACCGATAGGGTGATAGGGTGGCATCAGATATGCACGTTGGCATCTTACATGGATAATATGTGTGATTTTATTGCTGAGGTGGTCTTATATGTGGCTGATCAATGAACAAAACAGAAAGCCCTAGAAAATACCACGAAACAGAAAGCCCCTAATCGCAAAAGACAAGCTCGTGCGAGAGAGAGAGAGAGAGAGAGGCTCGCAAAGTTGACGGAATCCCTAATAGCAAAAGTATACAAGGATCCTTCTTGGTACAGCTTTGGCATGACCAACTTGCAAAAATAAACAAGGATCCCTCTCAAGACAACTTTACCGCACACAAATTGCAAAAAAATCTACGATGATCCCTTTAGGAACAACTTCGCTGTAGCCAACTTGCAAAAAATCTACGATGACCCCTCTTGTTATGACTTCGCCGTAGCTAACTTGTAAAAAACCTACGATGACCCCTCTTGGGATAACTTCGTCTTGACCAACTTATAACTCTAAACATATATCAAGCTAATGTTACTTATCACATTTAAAGTGAGAACAGTAAGTTAAGACACTAATATAAATAATTGAAACCATTGCAAACATCCATCGCATTAACTATCATTTTAATTACAAAGTCAAAAGGCATTTTAATCTGCTTTCATACAAAATATCCAACCGTAATCATCATTTACAGCACAACAAAACAAAACATAAAGACCCATGTGAGGGCCGATGCATATATGCAATTCTCAGTTTGTTTTCATACTTTTTGATCTCTGCAATCATGCCAGCCAACTCAGCTACAACATCACCCTGTAATTCTTCTTCCCTATCTCCTTTCCTTAGCATCAAATTCTCATCATACAAGCTATAAACATGCCCAATCAATTCATTGATCACCACAATGGATCTCTCACCCATTTCACCATCATGCCATGGAAAACAAAACCACATCCTCCTCCTTGTTGATAATTTTAACAACCGTAGAATCTCCTCCCTGAGTTAATCTAAGTCCATGAAGTGTAAAGAGTAGCTAAAATAATGCAATAACAGATCTGAGTCAAACCATCGTATTGCAGCTCTCCACCACGACGTCTCAACAATGTCACCTCCTTCTCAATTGTCTTGTTGCAGTCATTGAAGAAGCTGTAGAGTCTCCCATTACTTATCTTTCGTTAAAACTGTTACTACACTTACTGTGGAATCGCCTATTGCTTATCATCAAAGAAGTTGTGTTAGTGCGATTGTATCCAGACATTAATGCTACTCTTCTGTCCTTCACCCCCTTTAATACTTCTGAGTTCTCACTTAAGATGAAAACCCATTTCTTTTTCATTTTTTCCTGCACCGAAGATGGTGTGGAAACTGATGTGGATGTGAATCCCACATGGCAAATGTGTGTTGAACCCTCCATTGCTCCTGGTCCAAAATGATACATTTTATCAACTTTCGGGATAAATATAGTTTAAAAAAATTCGTATATTCAATGCTCTAACGTGGATACTTTTAAGGTAAAAATGGTCTTTTTCCTTCTTTTTTTTTTCAAAAAAATTCCATATTAATTACACATATTAAGAAGGCTTTTATTAAGAAATACTTTCAATACATATGGTTAAATATGATATTTTATGAATTTCAACGTAAAGGTGTTATAAATAATTAAACAAACTAATTTTTTCAATATCATCTTACATTTATATTAAAGAGATGAGGAGTATCAATTTTAGTTTTATGTCCCTAATTCTCTAATGCGCTTTTAGTGACTCCACCCAAAGAAAAGTTAGAGAAAGAAAATTAGGGACTGTAAATTTTGTCAAACGTTGCCTCCACCTTGCCTCCACCAGCCACTCTTCATTTCAAATGAATCGTTACTTTAAAATTTTATGTGCTTTTTAAAACTATTCATCACTTTACAATTTTGGGAAATGATAATTTATTTTCTTATCTTAGTTCTTATGAATATCTCAGTCTTTTTATTCCAACAGTTTTGGTAAAAAAAAAAAAAAGAGGAGTCAATTCCAACAGTGCCTTTAAGAGAGTATTTAGATTAAAAATATTTTAGTAAAATATTAGTAGAGTTAACTGTAATCTAAATTATTGAATACTTTTTGTATAAATTTTTTTTAAAAAAAGATAATTGTTTTGAATTACGTTGATGCTTGAATCTCAAAGGGAGGAATTTTTAAATGAAGCATCCATATTCCATATGGGAAAACTGAAGTAGTTAATTTCCCGGCGCTCGGTCGCGCTCCTGCTGAAGACAAGTCAGTAAACTCCTACGCTGAAATCCAATGGGCAACTGCTTCTCCGACGTTGCCGGTGGACGTATGGCCATCGGCTGCACCGCCGGCTCTCTGCTTAATCCTGCCGATGCTCCAATCGATGCTGTTGATAACTTCCTAAGGTACCGTGGCTATCATGGCATCTACTCTGAGATCGGGGTCCTTTTTTTTGTTTTGTTTAGGAACAAGTTTCTCAGGGCATTTCGCTCTCTTCCTGAGTTAGAATTTCAATCCGTGGCTGGTTTTTATGGAAGGACTTTTTCGAAGCATAACAGTGGCTTCTTTTTGTGCTGCAGTTATCTTTTTCTGCTGCAGGCTTGCGTGACAGGGATGTGCTCTCCAAGGTTTATTTGTTAAACATTTCATGATTCTGAAGCTCCGTTAGTATAATCTATTTCCGTTTTCCCTTTATCTAGTCATAACTGTTCATACTCGAAACTAAGTTTAGTTCCATTCAGCTTAAATTGAGCTTGGCTCAGGTCCTATAGTTTAAATGCCTGCTCAGTCAATTTTGCTTCTTATTTTTTAACGTTATTTTCAGTTTTATAGCAGCATAATTAGCCGATGCTTGGCCTGTTCTTCTGGTGTACATATAAACATGCACATCCAGGAAAATATGATAACCACGAACTATTAAGCATTTGTCCTATATTTACCGCTCAAGAATATTGGACTCTGGAGCCACTGTATATCGTTTTTCATAGTTATAATTCTTTTCTGAAAGATAATATCATGGTTTATATTTTTAATACGATCAATATTCGCGTGAAAGAAAAGTTAGCACGTTTCATATTTAACTCTTGTTTGCCGTAGAGTGATCCAATGATGGTTCTTTATGCAAAAGGAAAAAGTGGAGTACTTGAGGAACTGGGCCGGACAGAAGTGGTCCTAAATTCTTTGAACCCCTCATGGATCACTAAGCACATTCTCTTTTATCATTTCGAGGTTGATCAGGCTTTGGTGTAAGTTTAAATGTAAAGGATGGTATTTCCATTACTAACAAAGTAGATGAGTACTCATAACAGGTTTCGTATATACGATATTGACACCCAGTTTCACAATGTTGACGTTAAGGTATGGTTTTTTGTGATGGAATACTTGCATAATGCTATTCTGTTGATTAAGATATGGTTCTAACATATAGTTTTATCATGTAAAAGTGAGAAGTAAAAATGTGTCCGAACAATTGTGGATAAGCACATATCCCTACAGGAGGAGATTGTCAATATCCTTCTCTCCATGGTGACATAATATTTTAGCTAGTGGACATTCCTTGCTAGTTCATAGGTGCGATAACATGTTTGTTTGACTTATGCAGATGCTTAAGCTAGAAGAGCAGCAATATCTTGGTGAAGCAACCTGTGCATTATCTGAGGTAGCATAGAGACCGTCTACAAAGCTACTTTTTGTTTATTGGTATCTAACAACTAAAAGAAAACTCATTATATCATGAACAATTTGAAATATGAATGTGAGAGGGAGGGAGAGAAATCTCAGCAATGAAGTCATTTTGATCTTTTACAGTCACTATCTAACACTAATTTTTCCTTTGGTCCTCCCCACTAAATAATGCATTAGAATGCTTTAATTTTCCAGCCTTCAGAGTTAAAGTGTATTTGGCACTAAGTTGTATTATAGAAGTTTTCTTGAAAATAAGGAGCGCTTGTGTATATAATGCCACACTTTACATCACAGAATCTGCCCATTAACAATTTCGCCAGTGCAGATAATTACAAAACCTGATCGGTCGTTGACCTTGGATCTATTCATAGAAGATTCTACTCGATCAAACTAGCCTCAGAACTGTGGGAAACTCATGGTGAATGCTGAGGAATGTATCAGTTCGAAGACTACAATAGAGATGATATTCAGGTGTTCAGATTTGGAATATAGGAATCTCTTCTCAAAAAGTGTATGTGCTGATTTTAATTTTTCTGTGCAGGCTTTATGAGGAATGGAACTTATGGTATGACACGTACATTTGCTTATCTTATAGGATCCCTTTTTAATGATATCAAAAGTTGTGGAAGGTGGCACCCAAATTCCTATATGCAAAACAGAAGGAAAAAAGAATGACCACAAGTCCACAACCCAATATGGAAGCCAGTAGTCTTGAATATTCAACAAGTACGAAGCAAGGTATGGATTCGCTTCAAAATTTTGTCGCTTGGCATAACCAGCATACTTTAATGTGGACATCTTTAGCTTTCGTTGTCTTTGAAGCATAGAGCCATGTCATATTCTTTGTTTGCAAATATTATTTCGAATGAATGGTCATTTATTCATGCTGCGCTTTTTCGACACATGAATCCTATATATAACATACAAACTTTAATATTCATGAGTTATGAGCATTGCGACTTATTTCTCACACTCCATGCAACAAGTAGGACCCATATTAGTTCATTAGGGAAAAAATGGTATATTTAGAAATATCGTTGTCATAATGTTGCATAGAATACCAATATATCAGCGTCTGTGATCACTAAATATTTTTCTGACTAGTGTTAACTTGGAGTCAGTGCATTTTGTTTTGTCAGTGATATTGGTTTTAACATATTGTCATGTTAACAATTCAGTGAGGCTTGCATCTATTCTTACCATAAATATGGCATCCAATTGTCCCACTTTTTTCTTTTTTCCTTTTTGTTATTGAAAACATTGGTTTTACTGTATAGATATTTTGTAAGCTTTCTCATTTTTCATTCTTATTTTATACAGGACAGCCCGTTAATTTTAGAATGCTACGACTTCAATAGCAATGGCAAACATGAATTGATGTGGTAATCAGGAGTGGCTTTTAACCTATTTCTCCTTTCCCCCCTTGTCTAACATGAATATTGGGTTTATCTTTTCTTGCTATCATGGAAAGTCGTAGATCCTTGATAGAGTTGGAAAAGCTTCATTCTGGTGGTCAAGGAGAAAATTTATTTTGTCCACTTCTGATGGAGAAGATAATGAGGTAATTTTGTTAATCAATTGCACATCCATTATGAATTTCTCAACCAATCTAAACCATATTAGCTGTAACACAGGTTTTAAAGAGCCAAATATATGTGGACAAGTA
Organism: Vachellia pachyceras; assembly: GCA_025593235.1. Taxonomy (NCBI): domain Eukaryota; kingdom Viridiplantae; phylum Streptophyta; class Magnoliopsida; order Fabales; family Fabaceae; genus Vachellia; species Vachellia pachyceras. The sequence goes on along the minus strand of JANTPZ010095145.1, from coordinate 6,844 downwards.
TACCAAAAGTGTCCAACATACTTTTCTCGATTACTTGGCTGGGGGTTTGAATTGAACTTCATGGTGGCCATTGATTTCACAGGTAAACTGCATGCCAATATCCTCAATGCTTGTGCAAATTTTTTTTGCAAAGATATCGACTTCATTTAAGTTAATATACTATAGGGCTATGTGTAGCTAGAACTGTGACGGATTATGAAGGAGGAGAATGAATCCTGACCATGCACACAACTGTCAATTGATCAAATAAATATGTGAATATAGATATGTGTATATAGACCGGCAGCTTTATGGTAGTGGATGTTGGGCTTTAAAGGGGATGTATGGGTATAAAGTGGGGGTAACTGAAATGAGGATGTTGATATGGATGTATGGTCATACGAGGAAGATAAGATTCGTAATGAATTTATTTGAGGAAATGTTGAAGTGGCACCTATTAAAGGCAAAATGGTAAAAAACCATTTGAGGCGGTTTGGACATGTTTAAAGAAGCCAAGGAATGCATCAGTAAGAAAGATTGATCGAGCTGTTTGGAGCTAACTTAAAAGGGTTAGATGAAGAGCTAAGAGGACGTTCAATAAAGTTATTGAGCAAGAGCTCTTTGTTAACAATCTATCTAAGGATTTGGTTTTGTATCAAGCTCAATGGTATCTTGTAATTCATGTAGTCGACCCCACCTAATGGGATAAGGTTTTATTGTTATTGTTGTTGTTGTATTGATATGTACATACATATTTGCACACACGCATACAAGCGTGTACATATGTTAAAAGTAACCAACTTTCTCAAACTTCAGTGTTGCTAAATTGTGTTCGCTATGGCTCGCAAAAACTTGACTGAGTTGAAATGTTTAACCAACTCTGTTTATAAACTGTTTTAATGACGCGTTAATTTTTGTTCTCTTCACCCTTGGTCTAATTGCTATTAATTATCCAACAACAGTACTGGTAGCATAGAACTGCTCTTTCTGGAAGTTGATCTTCTGGCAGAACGAGAATTACAAATTTAACATAAGTTCATTAGTAATCTTTATCTTTTGGCCTCTTCGACCAACTTAACTCCAAGCCAGTGGCTTGATTGTTCTTCTCAGCACCCATCCTCCTAACTCAATGCTTAGGTCCAGTCTTAACTGGTGCGCTTGAGAAGGTGGGGGGGTTAGACAGTATCCAGCTGGCTTTGAGGAAGCTTTTGTGGGTTCCACAAATGCTATCCCTTTTAGCTCCTGTTGTCCTGTTCCATTGTTGGCATGAGATTGACCTTCCACCTCCATATAGTCCCCGCCCCCACCTTTTTGTTAGGAGACTAAAAGAAAATTCTTGCTGGGTTTAATAATATATACTTGCCGATTTTACTCTCATGTGGATATATCTTTTTCTACAAATGCTGGTTATACATTGGATTTCAGGGATCTTATGTATAACTTTGGGCTAACTCTTCTTTCTTGCTTACCAGCTTCAAATGGAAACCCACGCCTTCCTGATTCTTTACATTATATGGATCCTTCAGGGCGGCCAAATGCGTACCAGAGAGTGAGAAGTGACTTTTAATTTCGAAATGTTTTACTTTTACAACTTTATTTGTTGCTGAACCATGTCCATAGATGACTTGTACAGGCTATCTTAGAGGTTGGGGAGGTGTTACAATTTTATGATTCAGACAAATGATTTCCTACACGGGGCTTTGGCGCTCGACCAATTGATGGTCCTGTCTCCCATTGTTTCAATTTGAATGGAAGCAGTCATTACTGCGAGGTAGAACCATGAGGCCTGGTCTTGCTTTTAGTTGCTAGTTTGCTACTATGAAATAGCTCTTCAATAACCATGCAAGTCTATGTAATATCACAGGTGGATGGGATCCAAGGAATTGTGATGGCATATACAATTGCCCTGCTTAATGTTTCTCTTGCAGGGCCAACTCTTTTTGGGCCTATCATAAACAATGCCGCACTAATTGCCAGCGAATCTGTAACAACTGGAAAAACGAAAGTACTTTGTTTTATTGATAATCACGGTAAGAGTTAGAATACGTTTCAGTCTTTATTTCATTTAATTTTTGCATCTGAAGGCTACTGTTGTTATGCCTTATAGCAAAACAGCTGTAATTTTAGTGATAGCAAAGTGCTTCTGTGGCTCTTTGTTGTTATGCATGTTTCTCTGATGTCATCTTAGGATGGAGTGGTAACAGATCTCCAAGAAACAAAAGATGCTCTTATTAAAGCATCTGATCTGCCATTATTGCTCCTTATTGTTGGAGTAGGAGGTGCCGACTTCAAAGACATGGAGGTATTCTGCCCAGCATTACTACTACTTCATAGATTTGTTGGCCGTTTTTATCTCAGGCACTCTTGTTTATTTGATGCTATGCTGCTACCTGACTTTGTACTTCTTGTTTATAACTCCTCTTGGTGCAGGTTTTAGATGCAGACAAGGGAGAGAGGCTTGAAATTTTTCGGGTCGGGTTGCTTCACAGGATATAGTCCAGTTTGTTCCATCTCGGGATGTTCAAAGTAGGTATTAGCATCCGAATTGCTACCTTCCATCCTTAATCTTAAGAGTTAGATAACTAATTTAAGGATATTTAAAAAAATCAATTTAGTTCTTTGTAATAAATGGATGTTTACTTTTCTAAAATACTTTCATTGATCATGTGCATTAGAACTACCCCATAATTGAATGTTTAACATGTGCAATCAATAGAATACATTGGGAGAAAATTATAAATTTAAAAGATAAAATGAATCGAAATCTTATCTTAAGAATCAAAACATAAGGATGGGAGGCAGTGTAAATGTGTGAGGAAATCAGCTTTAACTTAATCTTGTCTTTGTTTTGCAGATGGACAAGTTTCAGTAGTTGAAGCACTTCTAGCAGAATTGCCTTCTCAATTTTTATCTTACATGCGAACCAGAAATATTCAACCAAATCTCTAGCTAGCCGTATTGATGATGTTCAACATAAGCATTGTGCAATTACCAGTAACGTAGATGATTAAATTCAGTTGAATGTTTGATAATGATAACTCTTATTGTATGGTTCGTCAAAAGGGCGAGCTTCGCAAGTCCAGGATCCCCCTATTTGCAATTTTCCATCCAAGAGGTCTTCTCTAAAGGTGAAATGTCATGTAAGAATTACACCACTCATGGGAAAATCTGAGAGTCCTAGATATTTCAGCACTGCGAAACCTTTTTCTTTTAAAAAAAACGAAATTCATGTGTTTGTTTGTTGTAATCAAAGCCAATAGTCAATGGAAAAAATAATATTAGAAGCCATATTCAAATTTTCGGCGTCGTGTAAGAGTAATTTTAATGGTCTGCATGATAGAGATAACAAAGTAGATTTCTAACTGAACAATTATTTTCTGTTATGCAGCTAAATCATTCATGTGTAACATTAAATTATATCAGATAGTTTGAAGATAATAATAAATGTAAGAGACAAAACTTATTGTAAACATATTGTAGCAATATATTATATTTTGGACTAAATTCAATTTCTAACTAATTTTTATACTAAGCACGCAAATAACACTATTCACTAACCGGACTGATTTACAAACGTTTTTTTTTTTTTTTTTTTGTGGACAAGTGTGACAATTGAGTCTTCTTCCATGTCGTTGGTCATTGGTATGAGAGTCAATGAATGGGCAGAAATTTGGCGTTGGTGGACTATGATAGGCCAATTGCCCAATGTGTTGATCAACTTTCAAGATTTTGACCCACAAACTTGTGTGCCTAAAATACAATCAGATCAGTTGTCCTTTTTCCCTAACATTTTCTTAAACTTCAACATCCAGCAACATTTTCCTCGTCTGATGAAGTCATCGTCGGGATTAATCAAATCAACGTTAATTCTCTCTCATGTCAAAAGTAGTTGATACAGGAGATTAGGGATAATAAGGGGAATACGAGTATTTATATATATATATATTAACTTGTTACCTAAATCCATACAGGTTTCTGGATCGAAACCTCATTCTGATGCTATTGCTATTGCTAGAAGAAAAGGGAAATGGCAAATGTGTGTTTTGGGAATCAATTGAAAGAATGTTTCACACAAACCGGGATAAATATGTAAGAGAAATTTTATCTCACGTAATTCCCAATGTGATCACCAAACATGCACAGAATGAGACAGTAAAATGTTCATTACCATAACTCCCATTACATTCGATATCCTATTTATAGATATTAACTACTTACCTAAAATACCCCTTATTATCCCTAATCCCTCAATCAGTAGTAGTTTAAAATTTTCAAGTCGGTGATGTCTTTCAATTTTATTACGGGTTTAACGCAAGAAAATGTGCCAATTCATTCTGGCCTTTTGTCTTGGCACTGTGCTGTTTAGCTGTCGAACCTCTGTGTGTGTTTGGGAAGTCCGTTGGGAGAAATGAGTTTACAGATTTCGAGGTATTTTACAGATTTCAAAATGGTTTTAATGAATTTTGAGATGGTTTTTTTACAAATTTCGAGATGGTTTTATCTCGACTTACGTACACCGTTTGGAAAACGGTATTCCCAAACAAACACTGTACTTGTAATACAAAGGAACACAAAGATTACAACTAGTAGGATGAAAAATTGGAAGAAATCAATGGGTACGTTTGGGAAAGCGGTAGAGAAGTACTTTTACGTAAGTCGGGGTAAATATGTGGAGAAGATTGTCTCATTTTACGGACACTGTTGAACGTACTTTTGAGTGAGAGTTAAGTGTTTCCAAACAAGCCCAATACATGGTTCTTTTTTTTTCCCTTTGGCTTTAATTTCAGTAGCATGTCATCATTATCGTCATCAGGTAAATCATTTATAATATTGTAAATGAATCTCTTGCATGTTCGTAGCTTCAAATTTATTTTGGGGGGGGGGGGGATGCCGACTCTGGCAATCATATCAGCCTAAGAAGTTCACACAGTTTATTCTAAGGGAGATTTACTGTTTGGTCCCATATAGTGAAGATATTTAGCAAATGGTCCCAAATTTTAAAATATTTAAAAAATGGTCCCATTGACAACACGAGATGTTGTCAATGCAGCGCATGGGGTTGTCACTTGACAACACCATGTGCTGTCTTGTGTTATCAATAGGACCATTTTTTAAATATTTTAAAATTTAGGACCATTTGATAAATAAATCCCTTATATGGGATCAAATAGTAAATTTCTCTTTATTCAATTCTTCCAGAATTATACATAAGCTTTGAAATTATAACCTTCCTCGTGCCATGTGCAAAACGCGCATTTACGTGAGCATGGAAAATCACAGTGTGATCACAGAACATGAATGTAATAGTTGAAAACATATTTAATTAACAAGTATTGTGTAATAATAAATTGGGAAAATCAGCCATAAGTCCCAAAGAAGATAAAAAACTAGCAAATGGTCCCAAATCTTGAAATAACTATTGTTAGGTCCCATGGGACCTAACAATAGTTATTTCAAGATTTGGGTGGGACCTTTTAATAGTTAAATGAAATGTGGAAAAGACCAGATTGTCCTCTCTTTCAGTTCTCCAAATTATCTCTGCAAATTTCTCTGTTCCCTTCATTGTGAATATATTACTTCGATACTTCGATTCCATCACCCGCTACTCCCACTTTCTCTCTCTGCATCTCAGGCATCGCAGAGAAGAGGGATCAACTCTCCGACAATGGCGCCGCCGACGACCGCTGCAGAGTTGTAAATATGGCCATATATGCTTGCTGTTTATCTGTTTGCTATTGCATTAAAAGTGAAATATCTTTTTGATGTATCAGGTTATGCCCTCGCATTAGATATGACTGCGAGGGACCTCCAAGATGTTGCAAAGGTGAGCTTTCTCTTTCTTCCTTTCTTTTTGGGTGTAAATGAAAGTTGGAGATACATGACCAGAGTGGATACTACTAACGACTTGTTCAAATTTATGAGCCAGCGAGTGTGTGTGTGAGGGAAAGGGGGGGATATTGGTTATAAGGTCGTCTCATTTTAGCCTGTGGTGGATATTAATATGAAAGAATGTTGATTAGATAGGAGTAGGATTATCACGCAATAAGCTGTTGGCTTGATTTCAGCAACTTTGCAAAACGGTCTTAACATCCTAGTCTATGGTGTTGTGTGAATTTCTTTCTAATTGGAGAGGAAAAAATGGGGATATTAAAATTTTTGGTATATGAACAAGTGAAAAGTAAGAATTATGTCTTCTTTAACAATTCGTTTGATTTCGCTTTCAGTGCCCATTTTTCCGAGGCATTGTTTCCGTCACGATTTGCGTCGGAGATGGAAAGGACAGTTGAGCCTGGAGGGATATGTCTGCTTGTTGTGGAGGAATGTGGGGATGATGAGACGAAGCAGATTGCTGGGTTGTTTAGAAATTCAAGATTTATCAGCTCTAATAATGTTACTCTGATTGGACTAAGATGGACAAGTATTATCATGAGAAGAAATTCTCATTGACTATTGGTTAGATTCTTAGTTGTCAAGTACACTAGATTTCATTTGTTGGCTATACCTCTGTAAATTTTATGATGCTTCAGATTAAATGAAGCGCTCCTTCATTAGATTATACTGTTGTTTCCAGCACTTAACATGCACTGGGTTCATGTAAATTCCACATTTCAAAGTTGTGCTAAAAGCGATTGTATATCTGCTCAGCCCTTGCCTACAACTGGATCTAGATGGCTTGCTATGTTGGACCTTGGGTGTCTATCTTGGCTGACTGCTGGAGATGTACTTGTGTTCTGTTGTTCGTGACCACGATGTTTTAAATATCTCTGCTAAAACTTACCAAGAATAGAACTGAACGTTTTAGCTTCATTGATTGAATTTGAAAGATGTAATTATGAATAATCTTATGTGATGTTTAAGATAAGCA
>JANTPZ010095142.1:0-14730 GCA_025593235.1 Vachellia pachyceras | reverse complement strand
GAGGAAGAGAAAAACGAAGGAGGGGAAATGGCATAATCCCTGACTTTCTTTGAAAATTCTGGGGATCGAAAATATGCTCTGTACTGGGTTTGGTTACACAGAATCGGAGCTCGAGTTGAATCACTGACATGCTTGATTGAATGCTTCTGTACCACAAAGCGAGAAAGCGAGGTGTTCCTCAAGAATGCACCGCTCATTTTGCGAAATGCCTTTTCCTGAGCTTTTGCCGAAGAAGTTTTTAGGGGTTTGGACTTTGGGGATGGAAGAAGGGGTTAACGCGGGTTTAGACCTAAATAAAGCAGTACCGGTGACTAGAAAGAACCAAAAGCCAAAGTGATGACGAGAGTCGTTGTTCAATATTCAAGCTGCTTCTTTGGAGGGCGAAGGCCAAGCAAATTGTATTTGTTATCTGTTTCAGCTCTGCGGGAAATCGTGGCAATTTCTTTCAAGTTGTGAAGTACTGATACGCGCTCTCTCGTCTATGCATATTCTTGTATTCTGACCGGTAAAGCGTGCTTTTATGATGTATGAGGTATTTGTGAAAGGGATTATCTTAATTTATAAAAAAATACCGTTAAACGTATATTTAGATCATCTAATCACATCCCAATTGGCATCCTCAACCGCACTTTCCTTTGTTCCCCCAGTAATTTAGGAAAAATCATCCTCAAATTACAAGGAAAAGAAATACACAACAAGTTTTGGGTGAGGAAAGAACACAGCATATTCACTTATTGTACTTGTTTGGAAAAGCTTATTTACTCCACATAAACATGTTCAACAGTTTTTTTAATAAAACAAGATAATCTACTCCATATATTTACTTTAATCTACGTAAAAATACTTTTTTACCGTGTTCTCAAACGGACACCTGGGTTGTTCATTCTGCCGTCCATGGCCATATGTTAAAAATTTTGTTAAATGTTGATATCTTGATTCATAAATTTTAAAATAATTATATTCAAAGAGTTGCATTAATGATTGCATAAAAAATAAACATGGAATTACACAATACTAATTTAATCGAAAATTGTTTATGACAAGAAATTATATAGTAATTATTAGGGAAAATGACACATAGGTCTCAAGCAAATGAATTAATCACAAAATGATCCCAAAGATTCAAAAATTACTATGAGGTCTCAGGAGAAACTGCTGAGGTTGTTAATAAAGGCTGAGGTAGTTAATGACAACCTCAGCAGTTACTCCTGTGACCTCATGCTAATTTTTTGAATCTTTGATACCATTTTGTGGTTAATTCCTTACTTGGGACCTATATGTCATTTTCCCTTATTATTATTTCAATATTTTATTTTTTGTCATCATATACACAAACAATCATGTTCGAGAAAGTTCTTTTTTTAAAATTTTGAAATAAACAAAAATGCTCTGTAATATTTTGATCTCATTTCAAGGAACAGCTTACTTCACGTGATGTTGTGGGAAATGCTGCTCGAGCCACGCCATTTACTTTTCGGCACGTATCCTACAGGCAAGCACACTCTGCCACGTGTAGAATCCTTTACCACGTTATTATGAGGCCAATTTTAATATTCCCTTTTCTGGGAGGATCTCAATACTAGTCATTTAATTTTATCTCGATTTTAAATAAATGTGTTTCTCCAAAGTTAATACAAAAAATTTAAAATGTATAAAAATAGTTAAATAAATGCGTCAAGGACCAAGACCAACTTGTGGTCAGTCTTATGAGAAGAGGCTTAAGCACGCGCTATTTAAGTTCATGTAACTATAGAAAACATCTATGGGAGAGATATCTCAATTTAATCTGGCAATGCTCAAATCTAAGTTAGATGTCCAGATTAAAAAAAAAAGAGCGCAAAGAAATAGAGATGAGGAATTACTTAATAACATATCTCTTGGATAGCTTTTTATATTGATTTTCCAAACAAAGAATCAATATTTTTATGCTTCATGGTAGGATAACAGCAACTGCTCATGACCATCAGAGTCTGAGCTCAGCTATATGCTGTTCCATTTACTTATTCATATATATATATATATATATATATCAGATTCTTGTCCATATCAACCAACCATAAAGTGTTCTTTCACATTCTCTTCCACATATAGTCTATCACCAAATATATAGGAGCTTTCTTCAGCATCCAAAATTGTAAGAAACCAATCCTTTGAGCTCCGGACCCTTGAGTTTGCTGTTGTTTAGAAAGCTGAAAGAGAAAGCAAGCCCACATCAGAGATCATGATGAGATTTTTTTGGTTTATGAACTAGGCTATTAGGTTGGAGATATTAGAGTGTATATCATCCTTTTTTACTTTGGTTAAAGTGATTATATCCTACAGTACTACCATAAAATCAGCAATGCGATAGTAAGCGTTAGACATTAAAGGACAGCCAAGGTATAAAGAACGTTAAAATGGATGTATAATCATATAGAAAAGATAACAAATTTGTAATGAACATCTACAAGGAAAAGTTGGAGTGACTTCTATTGAAAAAAAAAATTGTAGAAAATTATTTGAAATGGTTTGAACATGTACAAATAAGGGTATTTGAAGCACTATGAGAAGGGAAGATCAGGCCGTATGGAAACCTTTGAAAAAGATAGACAAAAGACTGAAAGAAACCTTAATGAAGTTATCGAGGGATCTCTTGGTTAACAATTTATCCAAAAATTCGGTTATTGGCAGAGTATCCCACCAAGTTCCAAGTAGGATAAAGCTTGTTGTTGTTGATTATATCCTACAGAACTTGTTGAATATGAGCAAGACAAGAGTGAATCTGGTATTTTCTGGTTTATTTCACCTGAAGTGGCCATTCAAGTGATTTAGGTTCGTCATGAGCAGGATTAATTGGAGAAAAGAAACTTACCTTTCTGGACGGAAAGAAGCAAAAGGACCATCTACTGGTATTGTTCCACACAGGTTGTTATTAGAAACATCACTGCAACATGAGACCGATGAGTTCATCAACATATTTCCATTAGCTCATTATATAAGCAACAGCACAGAAATCACAAGTCACAATGAAGAAGAAGAAGAAGAAGAAGAAGAAGAAGCAGAAACCTACAAGATTTTGAGATTAGTGAGACGAGTGAGTTGTCTTGGGATTGGCCCCGAAAGCTTGTTGTTGTTCAGGCGGCTGAATTTTTTTTTTTTTTTGGATACAGAGAAACCAATGCAAATGACAATTTAGATGTCATTCTGTTCAAGAACTCTATAATGTTAAAAAAGGTTTCTGGGCAATCAAATTAAGTATACTACTCACAGGAATCTGAGTGACTTCAATTTGCTAAATGATTTTGGGATCTCTCCTTCAAACTTGTTATCGTACAAATCAAGACTGACTAGTTCTTTCAAGTTGCCAAATTCCTTAGGAATCTCCCCTCTTATGTCATTCCTATACAGCTCCCTGCAAAAATCATCCATTTTCAGAAACTCTCTTGCTTTTGGTAACGCTAACAAATAAGTAACTATCAATACTACATCCACTCCTTAATATATGAGTTAAATAACTGATTTCCACATATTAAAAAAACTAGTTTAGTTATCTATGACAGATGGATGTTGGTTTCGGAAATACCATCTTTAACCGTATGTATTAAAGCTACCCCTCAATGAAAACTCTTGACATGGTCAACAGCAATTAATAGGGATACTTTGAGGCAAATATTATAAATTTGGGGAATAGTACCAAAATAAAGAGCTTCTCTAGCTCCTATATTTATTACCGGAGGAGTAACTTGGAGCTCATCTTCGATGGAGAAATAATCAGAAGTAATCCCAATATTGCTACCCAGCTGATCATAATCATATGAGTAGACAAGCAAACATAATGGCCTAGTTTAAGACTAGTCTAGTTCAGAATCATGAGTATTTAATCTGTCCTTAATCAAGGGAATGGTTCATATGAGATAAAGCTTGGGAGATTCTTAAGTGTAGCTTTCTGATTATGAAAACATAACGTCTGAATAAAGCAGAAAAGAGGCTCCGACCCAAAACAGAACCTAAGCTTTACAATGAACTACCAAAACAAATAGCAGAAGGCAAGAGAGGGAAGGGCATGTACAAGTATTGTAAATGGTGAAGGTCGCCAAGTTCTGGGCCTAGAGTTCCAGAAACGTTAGAATTGCCCAAATCCCTGAAATTCAAAAGTATACACGGACCAGCTAATTATAAGCCAAACAATCAGAAAAGTTAAAACAGAGATTAAATGGAAGAAACATACAAGCGAGTGACATGATTATTGGAGTCGCAGGTAACATGGAACCAAGTACAAGGATTAACCAGAGTTGGGTCCCAGCTCTGCATAACGTTGTGGGGGTCAGATAGCCTGCTTCTCAGAGCATTCAAAGCATTTCCTACATGAAGAAACCAAAACCATATGATGGGAAAGGTAAAATTCTCAACTTTTTTGAAGCTTAAAATATCTGAACTTTGATTCTGATGAGTATTTGTAATTTCCTCAGATTTCTCAGAAAACCAAAAAGGTTAAAAGCAAACGAAAAAATCAAAACGAAAAGGAAAAAGAACATGTTCGGATCCTAAAGCTGAAAGACTTGACGGGTTTTGATCGGGAAAATGAAAGGAAAGAAAGGGAAGTTAAAAGAGGAAAGGCAAAAAAAAAAGACAGGACATACCTTCAGAGTTGGTTGAGAAGGATGGTATGGGACATTGGAGAAGAAGGAGAAACAAGAAAGAGAGGGAAATGAAAGGGGTCATCTTTACTCTGAACAGAAACAGAATGAAGGTAAAGAAGAAGAAGAAGACGAAGAAGAAGTGGGGGGAGTCCAAGTCAAAGTTTGAATAGGGTGTGAATAGTGTTTGAAATTGAAGAGAGGGGAAAAGAAGAAAGCGAGCGTATGATACGATGGGTGGGGAAGGCGGGGGGAGAGACACAGGAAATGGCGCGTAGTGTGGGGCCCAGTCAGAGTGGGACATTGGGAAGGAACGTTGTTACGAGGAAAGTGGAGTAGTTGTCGTGACAAGTGGGACAGGAGAGAGCACCCACTTTGACTCCAATTCAGGAATCTGCTTCCGAGTTTTGACCATCAGCTTGTTCCCCAATTTCTCTTTTTTAAATTAACTACGAAATCTAAATCTAAAGTATAAAGAAACCCTCGATCTTGAAAATATATTTTTAAGATCACACAAGTGATGTGATAAAATAAAAATATTATTAATTCAGTAATTTAAGCTAATCGTAAGGGACATCATTTGGACCTTTTAAATAAATCATTGGGATATCACCATAAATAAATAAATCATTGGGAAATTGATTTTGGACATGTTTGGTAATTATGGGCTTATTTTCATAAGCACGTTTAACAGTGCTTTTCCGCAAAACGAGACAATCTCCTCCACATATTTGCCTCGGCTTATGTGAATAAGCACTTATAAGTGGCTTATGGCAATTTGCTAAACGGGCCCTTTATATGTTTTACATATATTCATCTGGTTATCACTTCATCAATTCATTAGTAATTTTTTAGTCAAAATCAATTCAATTTTAATAAAATAATAAAGGAAGACGGACTCCATAGTACTAAACTCATTTCCCTGTTTGACAAGCAGTGGCTTATTTTCATAAACACGTTCAACAGTGCTTTTTCGCAAAACGAGACAATCTCCTTCACATATTTGCCTCGGCTTGTGTGAATAAACACTTATAAGTGGTTTATGGCAGTTTGTCAAACGGGCATATTGACTTCAATTCTTTCGATCACCTAATTGAAAGTTTTGTCATCCACAAATTTCCATAATAGAATGTTCAATTTTTAAGATTTATTTGATTTAGCTTATTGGGGTCAAGGGCATGATGAGCATGATCTTATTAAAAAAATCATGGCATTAGTTCATAAACTTATTTTTTCCGTAGTTCACAAACTTACATTTTTACTTATTTGAAACCAACCTTCTGAAATTTAATTAAGAACAAATGAAGCTTCAAAACAACAACTACCACACATTTACAACTCAGCTAAATGGTGATCACGGCCTGTGAACAAATCTGTCAAAGCATTTCAAACAAACTTTTAAATGAGATTCATCTCGCACCTAGGTACATATATAATCAATTTTTCACCTATTTTTAATATATTAGACTACTAAAAAAAATATCACGACAAGGCACTTGCATGGTTAAGAAAAAACAGCTAGACTCGGTCACGATCTCTAATCCACTTTGTCGCCACCCATTTCTGCCCTTCAATCACGGGACAACTTCCATGGAGAGAAGTCTGCAGTAAAGTTCAGTTACTGACCATTGAAGCCAAATAATAAAGGGTTTTTTTTTTTTGGGGGGGGGGTTAGAGAACTCGTCCTTGAGATGAAGAAATGAGGTGTATTAGGAATTCAATTCCATGACAATCTTGACACAACAATATTAGCCAAAGAATTATTTTCTTGGGAGAATCACTTTGGGTCCTAACGAAGGAACGTAACTTCCAAAAAGTCCCAATAGAAGACAAGCGATATAAATCTATTATTATTTGTTGTACTGAAACTTATCATTGCATGTTGTTCACTTGTTATAGGATTAGTTTCTTGGCTGATAAAAGTTTAGGTAAGTTTTCGCTTCAGTTGTAGAATCTCACAACCTTGTGAGTTATATAAGTCAACTCTTTACCAAGTTTCTACTAAAAGGATGATAAGAGCAATTTGCATGTATCATTACGGAGGTACTATCCAGTCTATCATTACTGTCCAAAAAATCTTCATCCGATTATCAGATGCACTTCCAGCGTTGTATCTAACCATGTCTACTATAAGAGGAACAGCAATTATATGCATATATAATTACTGTTATGAAAAAGGAAGATTCTTTAACACCCCACCCCCCAACGAAAAATGAAAAACAAAAACAAAGGATTACCTTATCGATTGTGCCATTCGGAAGCAAAGAATAAAAAAGAAGCCCATCACCTTGACGCGGCTTCACTTTCAAACCAATGCATTCTCTATAATCATAACGGGTACCAATGTTCCTACCATCCTGCAAGTTAGAAATAGAACAGTCTCCAATGACTACTACATCTATATCAAGATTCATATTAATTACGAAGTGCCACACAATGCCAATACTGACAAATTCCCCAATCTACCTCAAAAGGGAACATGGTTTCTCCTCCTGCTTCTACATTTGATAGATACAACAAGAAGGATGCAACCTGCCCAATTGACCATGAATATATACATAAGAAGAGATCCATCCATAAACAGACTGATCAGACCTGTTCAGATAAGAAAGGCCTTTCAAAGAGAAGATAGTTAACCAACTTCTTTAAGTTATTAGCTTCTTGAGTTTCTTGATATGGCATATATAAAATCTGAACTGATTTCTGGTCTTAATCTAATTGTTTAAGGTGCAGGTTTAAACCACAAGTTGTCACGGTCAGTCATAACTGGTCAAAGTTTTAAAGCACCACTGTGTGGCCTCTGTCTATGTTTGGGGACCAATTCAAGTGACCGTGATGAAAAATAGGTAATCAGAACAACTTGGACTGGTCAAAACATTGAAACAAACTTAACATGGATCAAATCAATCAAGGCAGTGAAGGTAAAGTCAAGACAGTATTAAAGAATGCTCCACTTGCTTTGCTTATTCCTATTTTCCCCATTTGGTTCTTCTGCTTTCTGACTCCTGTCCATTCCCTGTGAATATGCAGTCTAAATAATTATGATACAACAGATACCGTCAGGAATGAGAAGGACTAGCTAGTTACCCGATGACCAGGCTTATCTTTAAATATTGCTAAGAACTGTTATATAGTATTTCCCAATTAATCTGACCTCAGAATTTCTTTTTCCATGATCTGAGACCTATTAGGTGAATATGATTTTAGTTAAATCAAACCTTAAAAAGAAGACAACAGCTGCCAAGTACAGCATATATCAAGACAGAAAATTGTTGAAAAGAGAGATTTGTAGGAAGAATGATTCGGCCAAGAATACCACCACCACAAAGAAAAGTAAGATGGCAAAAAGTAATGTTTGACCAGAATTCCTTAACAATAATACCCTTTGACTCTGTTGAGGGCCATATTCAGCTGGGTTGAACGCATCATAATGAGCATCATATTTTTGGCCAATCTGATACCGCAGTATGTTGAATGCCTGCAAGATTTCGGCAACATCCTCCACTTCACTCATATTGAGCGCTAACAATTTAGAGATTGTTAATGAAATCTTTAAAAGAATGATACCTCTCCGTGGTTCCTTGGAAGCATAGTGACCCTTGCAATTTTCCTCTCAATTAAGTCCAAGATGCCAGTTTTGTCTTCTGATGCACTGATGAATGTGCCTGAACTGTTTCCAAGTATGAATTAGTAGTAGCAACACAAATGGGGTAGGCTTAAGTGATAAAATTTGTACGGGAAAACTCATTGGATAGCATCATAATCTGGCTGTTTCCTGCGCTTTATGCTCCAAAATATAATATGGTAGGGTTATTATGTATAGGCATAGCTAATATGTTAGAGATAGGCCTTAAGTGAGATGGAACAATCCATTCAATCAAAGATCAAACTTTCACAATTAAGATGATGAGTCTCCCGCAAACAAATTTCTTAGAAAAAGGTTTTATTCCCTTTCCATCATACTGCCTAATTAACAATACATCATTTTAATAAGGAAAAAAAATTTACTCGTAAACCATCAATTATCACTGTGCATTGAATAATCTGTGTGAAGAGAACTGAGCACCTAAAAAAATAATTAATGGTTGTGATGCTTAAGAGCTCTAACTTCCAAATGACACGAAAATTTTATGATACTTACGTACTATGAGATTAATCAATGATAATGACTAAAATTCTATAGCCTAAACATCATGAATATGACAGAACTGATATAACCATTTATTGCCATGAGGGATAAGAAATTCAAAAACATTACCAAATCTAGTTTAGCACATTTAAACTTATCTATGCTAAAATTGGCCATGTTAATCTAAAAGTGTATGTTACACAAGAAACTTTAAGTTATACATAAATAGCTATATGTTAAAAAAGCGTGAGAAGAATCATAGTGGATAATTACGTGAGAATGATAATACCTTGTTCTAGTGCCCTTGGTGCTTTCAGCAGATTCTCCTTTTCGCAGAGCTAATTTTGATGGTCGAAGTTTTGACTTTGCGATGCCGATTATGCGCTCACATAGTTCAGCACTTGTGAAGTTTGGAAAGTATACTGCTCGTGGCCTCCAACTTAAAACCTGCAAAAAGAGAAGGGAAGAGGATGATATTGTTCTGCATTGAATAAACAGTAACAAGTTCCAGGAGCTTTCTAAAAGGCGGAGATTTTCTTTCTGAAGGCTCCATCTCAGCTGCAGATACGAACCATCTTCAGATCACAAATCACTAGTCTATTATAAGTCATCATTTTCATCGTAGTTTATCTAGCTTATATGCGCCCATGTCCCTCCAAATGTGAATCAAATAGAAAGTCTAATACCTTGAACAAATAAGCAAGCAACTTTTTACAAGAACCGAGGCATCACATTGAATCTTAGGCCTTACTTCGATAGTCCCATAAGATCATCAGACTTGAGTCATAAAAGTGTTCTCATGGATCAGCCACAAGCATCAATGGAAAACAGATATGGCCAGATAGCAATAAAGAGAAGACGAATCACCTGAAATGGGATTGATTCAACGGAATCCTCCCCAGTTTTACCATGTTCAAGCGGGTCATATTCCTTCGCCACCGATTCTTCATGTATTCTCGTGCTCGATCGCGGACGTGCGTCTCCCAAATCCTGCAATCAAATTGCATAATAAATTCAAGTCATGAGATGATCGAGCACTCTCCAGTAAATGAATTAACCAATTGTTGTAGGAGGGATTTAAGAGACCTGAAAAAGGATAGTGGACACAAAAAGTCCAATAAAGAAGAAAAGGGAACAGAAGAAGATCAAAGAAGGTAAACCCAACTTCAAATTGGAGCTTTTTGCTTTGATTTTCATTATGTCATTCCTCTTTTTTCTCTCTTCACTTTCTCATCCAATGCTTCTTGTACTCCGAAGGCTTTAAGAAGGTGGGCGTGCGATGTGGGGTATAATGGAGAATATCGACAGTGAAAATCAAGATTTGGAGCTTTTTGGTTGCTTTGTCTCTGTTTTAAAGGGGAAGATGTGACTCTAGACGATAATGGCGAGAGTGTCTCTCTCAGGCTGGCAGGTTAACATCTCCATCCAGGTTCTTCGCCTATCGCATCCGGAAGGAGAATGAAAGACACTAATCTTATAAGTATATTGAAGCAGAGATCGTAGCAGCTTACCAAGTGGCATTTCATCCGCTTCTCCTAAACTATTTTCCATTAGCTGTTTCTTTTAAATTTAAACTCATTTATATTTTATTTTAAATACTTAAATAGTTGATCACAACGATTATCTTTCCTACAAATGCCGTCTACCACTTTCTCAATACCATTCCTATTTATATATTTATATGGCATGTCTTCCACTTACCCTTTTAGGGTGTGTTTGGTTGGAGGAAAGGGAGGGAGGGGAGGGGATAGATAGAAGGGAAAATGAGTCCCCTTATTTGATTTACAAATTTGGAGGGGAGGGAGCTAAAATTTACCTTCCTCTCCCCTCCATTACCCCCATTTTAGCTCCCCTCCAAATTGGGGTTTTTTGGGGAGCCAAATTTTAAGACAACTATACCCCTATACATTTTCTTTTATTTCATTAATATCATTAAAAAAATTATTTTAATTAATAATTTTGTAATAAAATAAAAATAAATGAAAATATATTGTAATCAATTTATATTATTATAAAATTGGTTGAAATTATATAATTATAATTAAAAATATATTATAAAAATTAATTAAATATTTTTAAAAATAAAATGTTAATTAAAAACATATTTTAAAATAAATCACCTTAAATTAATTATAAATAGAAATTAAATAATTATGATCAAGAATATATAATGCGTATTAATGAAAAATATTAACTATCATATAATGGTAAATTAATCATTACCTCCCCTCCCTTTCTCTTTTGAATCAAACACAAAATTCATTCCTTCCTCTCCCCTCCAACATAATCATTAACATTAAACATTTTCATCCCTTACCCTTCTTTCTTATCCATCCCCTCACATCCCCCTCCATAAAACCAAACATAGCTTAAAATTTTGAAAAACCATTTGCTACTGTGAATAAGGGAAAAGACGGATAGGTATCAAAAGTTAATAGAAAAATAGTAGATGTAGGAGTCTGAGATTTCAAAAATTAATGGAAAAGACGAAACCGCCCTTCTGTTGTAAGAAGTTGTCATTATGTTTTATGGAACTGTTGATATGTTACAAAAAGTTGTTAACCAACTCAATAGAGAAAAAAGACACTCGAGTGGAAAAATTATCAATAACATAAGAACACTAGTCATTCCCTTTAAAAAAGTTGTCGATACGGTTAAAGAGATTGTTATCCACCGGGAATGGAACAACAGAGACACTCAAATGGAGATATTGTTAAAAGCATAAAATAACTTGTCATTTCGTTTGACGAAGTTGTTAATATGCTACGAAAAGTTGTTAACAAACTCAACAAAACAACACAAGCATCCAAGTGAAAAAAGTTGTCAGTAGCAACAGAACTCTTATCAATCCCTCTACAAAAGTTGTCAATGCGATAGAAAATTTTGCTTTACAAAACTCAATAGAACAACATAAGCACCCTAATGGAGATGTGCTTAGAAGCATAAAATAAGTTGTCATCACGTATGACGGAATTGTCATACGCTATGAAAAGTTGTCAATGAACTTAACAAAGCAACAACAACACCTGAATGAAAAGTTGTCAAAATCATTAATAATTTGTCATTCCCTTTAAAAGAGTTGTCAATAAGCTATGAAATTTTGTTTTGTAGAACTTAATAGAAATAGCATAGGCACTATAATAAAGATATGTTCAAAATGATAAAATAAGTTATCATTACATTTGACAGAATTGTTAATACGCTACAAAATGTTATCAACCAATTCAAATGAGTAGCAGAGGCATCAAAATGAAAAAGTTGTCAAACTCATGTATCACTTGTCATTTCATTTAAAAGAATTGTCACTAAGCTATGTAGAGGTGTAACATGGTGTTTATTTTAAAAATTTTTGAAAGGTAGTTTCTTCTTTCCACTCAAATTCTGAAATCACATTTGTTAATAGCTACTTATCTGTCATTTCCTTCGTTTATGACAGCAACTAGGTTCCAGAATTTCAATGGTATTTATAAGGGATTTTTTTATATACTTACGGATTATATTTTATTATGGTGAGAAAGGGATTGAATTTGTGATGGTAGGTAGAGGGAGAGAAACGCGGAAGCGTAACGTAACATAGGAAAAGACGAAATTAGAAAAGAAAAGGCAAAAAAAAAAAAGTGACCAAAACACTTTTTTTTAGTGGGTTTCAATTTTGCAAGAGAACGTTGGGAAAACATAAGAACATGTATGACGAAGTCAACTCAACAATCATCCCCTCTTGAATTATAAGAGAGGGAGAGAGGGAGAGAGATCACAACACAAACAGAGAGGCAAGCCGCGGGAGCCACGCACTAAGCATTGTCGCTCCCACATATTTAACTTTCGAGTGAATACAAAGTAGTACTCTTAAAAAAATTATTTAACTATTTTGATATAAAAAAGAAAGTTGGTCTTATATTGAATAATGGAGGTAATAGTATCTTCAATACTTAGCGTAAGAAACATCTGAATAATTTAGAGAGGTTATAATAACGAAATAAATTATTCTAATATATTTATTATATCTATTTGAATTAATTTATTTGACTTGTAAATTAATATATAATCTGAGAATACACATAATTATTTTAAAGATATAATGCATTACATGTTATAATTAAGTCATTTTTTAATCTCTTTGGATTTGTTAGTTAAATCTTATATCAAAAACCGGATCCAGATACTCGATTTGTCAGTAGGTCTGTTTGGGAACGCGGTAGAGAAGTTCTTTTACGCTAGTCGAAGTAAATATATGGAGGAGATTATCTCGTTTTCCGGAAAAATACTGTTAAACGTATTTTTAGAGAGTAAAAAAAATTTTTACGCGGAGCCTGTCAATGTGATTAGCTTTCTCTAAAAATGGAATAAACTTTTTTATTTCACTCATGTTTAAATAAAAAAGTTTCATGTTATTAAGAGAGTGGTCACACTTTAATGTAGGTCACAATCATGCTTAGGTATAGACCTACTGAAAATATGTATAGACCTAAGAAAAGCTTAGGTGTGATTAAGTTATATATATATATATATATATCGCTCTCTCGAACGTGCGAGGATTCACCTTAACTAGGCCACCACATGCATGCATGTCTCATTTAATTTGTTCATATATACAAAGGTAGGAAATTAATTAGTGAAGGAGCAGCGATCGACGTGGATATATAGGGAGCTGTATTATAAATTTATAATATACACAAACAAATGAAACGAGGCATGCATGTATATATATATCATTTGTGTGCGTGTTCACAAGTCATGATATATCCAATCCCTCGATTTTTCCTGATTATTTTAATTTAATGCACCATACTCAAATCAAAATAATTTTTGCTTGATGAATGTAATCAAATTAAAGAAATCATGTTCCATTTCCTTGTACGCTTTTTTAATGGAAAACAAGAATATGCTCATACATTTTTAGAATTTTTTTTATATGTGTACGTGATTCATCCAGATAACTTATGCCAACAAATTTAATAATGGACCCGTTTGGGAATGCGGTAGAGAAGTATTTTTACGCAAATCGAAGTAAATATATAGAGGATAGTATCTCATTTTACGGAAAAATACTGTTGAATACGTGTTGTATATTGCTTTGGTCATACATCCTACGTGATCAATATAAGCATTTTTGCTAATTATTTATACAAATTGTTTGTCCTCGCACTACTACAGAGTATACTTTTTACTACTGAAATTCGCGTCCTTTTTTAAAAAAGGGAGTAAAAAATGCAGGCGGTGGCATTTTTGAAATTATAAAAATGGAGATTCAAGTTTACGCGCCCTACTTTCAACATAGGGCGTCAAAAGTGGGCTTATGACGCCCTATATTGAAAATAGGGCGTCAAAAGTGAGTCTTATGACGGTCTTTCATGAAATAGGGTTCCGTAAGACACCCTTTGATGCCCTATATTGAATATAGGGCGCCAAAAGGGCGCCCTTAGTTATTTGAAGTTCGCTCTGCCCTCGCTCTGCCACAACTCGAAACTGCTTTCCTCCTGGTCACCACCAACACCGCTCTGGCCAGTGGTTCCGTCGATGGGTCCATGGAGAACAATAACAGGGTTAAAAGGAGATCGGTTGCCGGCGTTGCGGCGCCTTCGACGGAACCCTTGTTTGCCGAAATCGTAGGAAGCAGGAGCTGAACCGGGGAAGTTGGAAGGAGGAAAGGGGCTGAGGTGGTGATCAGAGGGAGGGAGGTTGCGGATCTAACGAAAAGGACAGAGACGCCAAGATCAGGGCTTCTCTGAGAGGAAAGGACAGAAGCAGAAGCTGGAGGAGGAATTGGAAGAGGAGTCTGAGATCTCGGCTCCACCGCCGCCCACCGGCAATGTCCGTGAGGCGTTGCTCGCCGAGGTGAAGGATCAGGTTCGCGTTCTCGAATCCACTTTCTCATGGACAGAGTCCGATCGAGCCGCAGCTAAGCGCGCCACTCATGTCCTCGCTGAGCTTGCCAAGAATGGTAAAATTTGTTCCTTCAAGCCGCAGCTAAGCGCGCCCTATTTT
>JANTPZ010095132.1:0-29243 GCA_025593235.1 Vachellia pachyceras | reverse complement strand
AAGGTAACAGAACAACAGAAAATAAAGAGCAGGAAGCAAAGAGGAAGAGAAGAGAGAAGCTCTGAAACTTGATCAAGAGCTTGGGTGCATCTTCCTCAATTGTGAAGCATAGTATTTATAGGCTCCACAAGACAATGCCTTCATTGAAACATGCAATGTGGGACTTCATGCCTTCCTTGTTTTTACACAAAGTGGAACTTCCTCTTCCTTTTAACACACACCCACATATAATTCCAACAGTAAAGGGTACTCATTACTGATAAAAATATTTTTAAGGCCAAAATTGTATTAAAAATCACTTTACATATATTAGATGCTATTAGAGAAATACTTTAAGATGTTGGATATATTAAAAATTATTTTAACATACTAAGTGCAACAAGAAAATACTAAACGATGTTAGATGCTAGCTATTTAATTAGTAATATAGCTCTTATATTGAAGACTAAATGAATATTCAAGAGTGACATCAACAAGGATTGGTTTGAGTGGCAAGAGCACGGTTTAATTTTGTTTAAGCGAAGTCTCTAGTTTGAGCCTAACGAATGTAAGAAAAAAAAACCATTAAAAGGTTTACTCATCACACTTAGATGTACGATGCGGATCGAATCTGGATGTAGTTTGGGGCTAAGCTCTGATGAGACTGGTGGGCAACAAAAAAAAAAACAAGAATATTCAGGAGTGATGAGAACTAAAGAAGAGTAACATATATACGTTGTCTAAGTCAGTGTTGTTTTGAATGCAGATACGAGGAACCTCATACGAGATAGAGAATTCCCCGACAACTTTTGTAGTTGGTTTTTTCCCTTTCTTCCTTGGAGTCTGTAAAAAAATTAAAAAAAAAACAATTTAAGTTAGTTATAACAAGTAAACATTATATCTAGTTGTAGACTTTGTTCTGAATTGAAGAGAGTAAAAGAAATATGAAGTAAATGGAATTTTTATTTAAAATATTGTTTGTTTATATTTTAATTTCATTCTATTTTGCCCTATATTATGTCTCCAATCTAAACATATCTCCTTAATTAGTTGATCTTATTTATACGTGGGGAAAATGAATAGAGATTAGCAGTACCCTAGATATGCAAATACGATGGATGTATATTAATACAGTCACAGTGAAGAAAAAAATAGACAAATTAAATAATGTGAAGCAACAAAGTGAGATAATATACACGAGATAAATATCGTGGACCTAACAAAACAAGATAATATAAAGATATATATATATATATATTGTAAGTACAACTAACCAAGAAATAAACATATATTGTGGGAAAAATAGAGCAAAATGAAGCACAACACGAGACAAATATTGTGGGCAACATTGAGATGTTCAACTACAACCACATATATAAATTTTTTTTTATATTGAGAATTCAATAAACATTGAGAATAAACTTACTTCATCAATCGCAGAGTTAACCTCTTCAGGTGGTATAGAAGATAATGGCACAAAAAGTTGTGGAGGATGATGTGAATCAGAACTTTCTTCGTTGCTCAACACCTTCATATCTTTGATTGATTTCTCTATATATATATATATATATATATGATTAAAACAAACCTTCATATCTTTGGTTGATTTCTATATTATATATATGATTAAAAGAACTAGTTATATTAAATGACTAAATGAAATCAAAGAAAGGGCAAAACTGATAACTAGCTAGGTTTAGTATGAATGATCAAAGAGATGTATAGCTAAAAGTTTTGCTTAAAAGAGACCTATAAGGTTTTGGCCATACCTGTTGATACGATGAAACAACTCTATCACCCATATGCAAAAACAAATCACCATATGGACTCAATTTATGCCACACAACAAATACATTGGAATTTGAGAGAGAGAGAGAGAGCGAGAGAGACATGTGGGAGTTACTCCTAAATGACTCTCTCTCTAATGGTTGGTAATTTCCAGATGACTTTCGATTCTTGAGAAAGGGGTGTTTGCTGCCTCCTTTTCTAATGTGCTCTCTCCTGCCCCCAATTTTTTTAATTATTAAATTTTATATCAAATGAATGAAAATTTGATATTTTATGGGTAAAAATGATGTTGTTTTCAATTTTTTAGATTTTTTAAAGATTTAGTACTTTAAATTAAAAACAAATTACCCAGATTTTTATGTTAAATCTTATTAAATCTTTGAAAACTAGACAAAAATTGAAAACAACACTATTTCTTATCTATAAGATATCAAAATATCACTATTTTATGTAGAATCTAATAACCATAAGAAACCAGAAAAAAAAAATATTTGTGAGGTGATGGCAAAAATGATGGCAGTAGAGAGAAACAAGAGGGGGCAGCATACACCCCCTCCCTCTCACACCCTCTGTTGGAATTATATGTGGGTGTGTGTTAAAAGGAGAAGGAAATCCCACATTGTGTAGATATCAACGAAGGCATTGTCTTGTGGAGCCTATAAATACCATGCTCCACAATTGAAGAAGTGACACCAAGCTCTTGACCAAGTTTTAGAGTTTCTCTCTTCTCTTTCTCTTTGCTTCCTGCTCTTTATTTTTTGTTGTTCTGTTATCTTGCTCCAGCAAGAAGAGTCCGTTTAATCCTGGGGAGTTGCCGACTTATGGTGGAATAACTCTTTAGGACAATGTCCTCGGGCACGACTCGGATTAGTTATTTTTCTAAATATTGTTATTATTCTTCTATAATCTAAGAGTTCTACTGCAACTCTTTTTACTTGCAAATGTTGCTGCCAATATTACGAGCACAACGTTGTAGAGGATCTTAAAGATTCATTGATGTTTAAGTGTTGATTACAACAATCTAAAGAGTTATTTCTTGCTAGACCTGTGAAGCATGTTATGATGATTGTTCTCCATTTCTTTACAGAGGAAATGAGATAAGTTCTAACTACTATCTTAACGTCCTTTCACTTGATTCTTACTCAGTAAAATTGTTAGTTATTCAATATGAATATGTTTTAATACATGTGTATATATGATTATTCAGATTTGATAAAGGAAGATATTTTGTGTTCTTTGATGATGGTAGAATTGAAATTCTATAAATCATATCACCCAGGAATTATACACACACACATATATGTTTCCTTAAATCATGAAGTGCTCTGCTACCTTGACTTTCATTGTTACATACATCCGAATGGAGAACTTGTTTCTAGTTTGATTAATTGCTAACACCTCTCCTTGGTCTGCACATGATTCAATCATTGGGATACTAAAATCTGATTCAATCATTATTTGAATAAATTACGTCTCTTGTATTTTTGGTGAATCGGGATATGTGTTTGATCCTTTTTTTTGGCATATATGTGGCTGGAAATTCTCCAAGAGAGAATATGTTGGATCAGGTTCTAATGCCTCGCTCCTCTGTCGAGTTGCTTCACAGTATTTTTGTGTTCATTCCTTATCTAGTTTTTTTTTTCTCTACGACTTTCTCCCGACAAATAAACGTCCCCAGTTGTAGTTAAAAAAAAAAAATTCTCTGATGCAACTCATCATAGTTGATCTGATCGACCCCACAGTTGACGTTTCAAAGGATAATTTATTCTGTGATTGACGTTTGTATTGGCTATTCTGTAGTGGATTAGAGCAATCTTAGCAAGAGCGTGAGGAAGGGGATTATTGTGTTATTGAATCCATTATTTTCGGCCCATGATTGAGTTTGTTCAGTCCGTTTGAAATTTTCAGTTTGAATAGTTATTTTGCTTTCAATGGTTTTTCATGTCAATGAGATCACATCCGAACCCAGTTTGATTATATAATTACTTGATGCCATTAGACCCAGTTTTGATTCCTTTTAATGCCTTGACGGTATTTTGGAAAATAAAGTTGACGGTAGTGAATTGATTTATTTAATTAAATTGATGATTCATTTTAATGCAATTTAATGCAAAGTTTCAGCAGTGAATTGATGATTCCTTTTAATCTGTTGATAGTAGTGAATTAATTGCCTCAAAACAGTAGTGATTTTTTTTGCCTTTTATGAGCATTGATTGCATTTGATGATCGGTTGGAGGTTTATTGTTTTGATCAATGAGTACATTAATGCGTATGACAGTTTTATATGATTTAATGAGAATTCATCATGTTTAAAGTCATTAACTCATATGCATGATGATTGCATATTACAATTAAATTTTGTAATTGTGTTATATTCGGTTACATAGCATTAATGTGTGTTTATTTACATTTTGAATGTGTATGAATTATATTAAACTAGTGACCGAATATACACAATTACAAATCTATAATCGTTTAACTCAGCTTGCCTCCAAGGAATATGTGGCATGCTATGAATGTTGTAGCATTAAGCATTTGAACTTGTGTCCATGAATTTGCTTTGCATTTGGTATGACTCTACCAACATATTCAATAAATTACTGCATTAATTTGGAGTCATATTCTATCCAAAAAAAATTGGTGTCATATTCCTATTCAAATTTTATAATCGTTTATTTCTCCAAAAGAATTTTATTAAGAGAAAACCATAAAATTCAGTGACAATGCTTTTACAATTATGAGTATCACAGTGTTTCATTTTTTTCCCCGTCTGAACACTATTTGGTAAAAAGGGGGTGAACACTGTTTGAAACTTGCTTTTGGGCCTTCCTTTAGTAAAACAAATTTGGGCAGGATCAGCAAAAAAAGAGGGAGTTGACGGTTTTTATGAGCAAAAAACTGGGCTGTTTAAAAAAAGGGGAGGAAAAGCCAGCGTTTTGGGCCTTAAAATAAAAAAAAGAGGCTGTTAGTTTGGGCGACTGTTTTTTTCTGCTGTTTCTATTAAAACGCTGTTTGGGCCAAAAAATTCATTTCTGGGCTAGCGACTTCTTTCAAAAAATGGGCCTAAGTTTTATGTTTGCTGAATTTCTTATTTGGGCCAATTATTTGGGTTTCTTTTTCTGGGTCACCCATTTTTGTTTTCTGGACCCTTCTACTTTCTGGATTTTTTGTGTGGGCCTGCTTAATCGGTTTTTATTTAAAAGGGGAAGGATAGGCCTTCATGGACTCAACATTTATTAAAAAGGGCCCGGACTTAACAGAGAAGCGCTACTTAGTTACAAGTGATTATATGTGGCATGATATTCTAATTTAATGAGAATTATATAATGTGAAATATTTGAAAGTGTGGGGGTGTCTAGTAGCCTCTTATGTGTAATGGGTACCTTACAATCTTTTTAGCAAAATAAAAATGTGATTGTAAAATTACATAAATTGTTTGTCTCCTTTAAAATTATTAAGGTGTATTGTGAATTAAGTGGAGGCTATATTATTTGCTCTGAGAGCAAATTTTATGAATTATTAAATTTCTGTGTTGCTTGAAACAAGCATTATATGAAAGATTAATCATTTATCTAGTATGGAGATAAATGTGTTTTAATTTTCATGATTTGTAGGTGTATATTTATTTTGGTATAAATATGTATGAGTATCATGATATTGATTTTTGTAATGTGAATGACACATTAGCTATAATGCTTTGTTGCTTCAAATTTAATTTGAAAGCATGGGCAAATCAAATGTGATTTTGGATGTTGAAATTATAAAGGAATAGAGATGTAAACAATATATGATATTGAGAAATGTTGTTGAAGTTTGGTTTGACTTTGAGAATTATTGTGTAAATATTCATTATGATGCTAAAACATTATTTGAAGTGATATTTGCAGCTCAATTTTTTGTGTATGCACAAATTTAAAGAATTTGTTGCATTAGTAAATATTAATCCATGTGATATAGCTTATGCTATATAGAGATTGAGTATATAAATATGCATCATACGAGAGAAATAAAATATTTGAGGGATACCATAAATGTTAGTGTCATGAACAGTGAATTCCCGTTGTATTGAGATACATGGATGTTAACTGAACTTTAGTTTTATATGAGAAAATCCAATATGATTATTCACCTTTAATGGTGGTTGAAATAATTATAATGTGAATAAGAGTTTATTACTCTAAAATTGAATGATATTATATGCCTAAGTTGTTGAAAACTTATTGGCAAAATTTTTATGTGAATCTGACTTTTATGTCGATGAGCTGTGATTGCCAAATGGCAATATCCATTGTAGATAGAACAATGGTACCAGTAAATATCGTTTGAGATACAATTTGATATAGCATGCTACAAAACTATAGAGTTATCTCAATCGATTTTGTGAGGTCAAAATTGACCTAGTTGATCCATCAACAAAACCCCTAGGGAAGTAACAAATTATTGAAACATCGAGGGGAATGGGACTTAAGCCAATTTGAAATTAACAGTGATGTTAACCCAACCTTTGTGATTGGAGATCCCATGAAGAAGGTTCATATGGGTAAGAACAAGTCACTCGTTAGTTCTGCTAGCACTAAATTATTTTTAGTCCCTTCATATGGTTTGAGAAAGTGCTAGAATGCATTGTTGGAGAGGCTGAGCAAAGCTCTTAATGATTTCATAGTCCTTATGGATGATATATATATATATATTCATTGTTGATATATTTGATGAAATCACCTAGATGAATGTGAAGTGGGGCCGCTTCTATGAGACCGTGGCAAAGTCTCTAGAGCATTCATTGAACACCAGGCACGCGCATGGCCGTTTAAAGCGCAAAACCGCCGTTAACAGCAGAAAATATGGGGTATATTTTGACTACTAAGGCCTCTATTACACAACAAAGATTTGTTGGTTCATAGAAACGTACGTTTCACTGACATCTCTGTGTACTAAAAATTATTAGTCTAGGTCTGGTTCATAGTTGAAAGACACCAGATTCGAAACGTTTATATTCATCTTGTAAACTAAATGAGCAGATGATAGTTGTCTTTTAACACACATGTGGGGGATTGTTGGAATTATATGTGAGTATGTGTTAAAAGGATAAGGAAATCCCGCATTGTGTAGATATTAAGTCCCACATTGCTTGTTTCAATGAAGGCATTGTCTTGTGGAGCCTATAAATACCATGCTCCACAATTGAGGAAGTGGCACCAAGCTCTTGACCAAGTTTCAGAGCTTCTCTCTTCTCTTCCTCTTTGCTTCCTGCTCTTTATTTTCTGTTGTTCTGTTATCTTTCTCCGGCAAGAAGAGTTCGTTTAATCCTGGGAAGTTGCCGACTTATGGCGGAATAACTCTTTATGACAGTGTCCTTGGGCACGACTCAGATTAGTTATTTTTCTAAATATTGTTATTATTCTTCTATAATCTAAGAGTCCTACTGCAACTCTTTTTACTTGCAGATGTTGCTGCCAATATTACGAGCACAACGTTGTAGAGGATCTTAAAGATTCACTGATGTTTAAGTGCTGATTATAACACCCTCCCTTCTCTCTTTCTTTGATGTATTTGTTGTGCGACATAAACTGAATCTGCATCTTGATTTGGTTTCATGCGGGTCGTAGAGTTGTTTCATCACATCAATGGTTACGCCCAAAACCTTACACAAGCTCAAACACTATCATCTTCTACTGATAGTAGCTATTTGGACTGTGGTTCAATTACAAGTATTGACAAACATTAACCTAAACTACATAATCAAAATCGACCACATTGAGAATCAAAATATGAATCTAATAAAAGAGAATCCAAACTTCTTGGGAGGGAAAAAAATTCACATACAGAGATTTGCTCTCTCAGATTTTGAGAAATTTGTTCAATTTGGTCTTTATTCGCCACCTGTGGTCGTATAAAATTCCCTGATAATTTTTCTGCTAATGTCGGGCGATAAGAAGGAATATTGTGAGCTATATGGATGAAGATGGTGGAGAAACAGGAAAGAAAATTCTTGTGGCAAGAGATTGGAGAGAGTGGACACTCAATTGAAGAACATGAGAAGGAAAGAGGTCCAAGAGATTAAAATGAAATCCTATGCAGTATATAAGAGGGTAAAGAGATAGGTATAAATAGCTGGAATAGATCGACGGTTTTTATGCATTCATGTACATTAAAACCACTATTTATTTCTGTCCATAAATGTTTGTGCTTTCTGGTATTTGACTGTTCAATCTCTTATTAATACTGTTAAAATATACAAAACTTCCCTCAAATTTGAGTTAGTTGCATATAAATTTAAGAATATTTAAAAGTTTAATTTTGGAAAGTTAATATTTAATATTTTGGCTGCCAACTTCTTCTCTGCCGTTAAATTTTGTGTCTTTTGCAATGTTAAAAGTTTTATATCTTGTTATTATATAACACATTATTTAAAACAAAACGCTTGGAATTTGACATGTATTTTAACCTGATAGCAATAAAAAATTTATCGTTTTGGATAAAGGCTGACGAGATGTTTATAAATATAGTTGAAAATACTGAGTAATGCAAATTTTAACATTCATGGTCCTAAATAGAGGAAATTATCTTAACATTATTATATTTGAATCGATTAACCACCATTGCTTAAGGTTTGCAATTAATGTAAGATTTAAAATCCTTGGCGTAGTTTACTGGCGGGAGTTTGGTTTTAAGGAAGGGGTTAGTCACTAATAATATAATAAATCAATGTTTAAATTTCTACTAAAAAAATGCTTAGTCTATCAAAAATAAAAAATTCATGGTGTGTTTGATTATATGATTTAATAACCTTTCTTTGATCGCTTGGAGTATATGGAAATTTTTGGCAACAATATCATATGGATTTTTAATCTTTCACTAAGGTGCATGCATAACTATATGGAGGTGAGTATTGTTTTTCCTAACCATGTAACCTTTAAAACCAATTTTTATTTTACTTCCCTTTTAATCGTACTAATTATTTGCGTCCCCGGCAACGTTAATTTACAATCAGCCTATAGATTTTCTATTTCTTTTTAAGTAAAAAAGCTTATAGATTAATTGAATTAGAAATATCTCGCATTCCTGAATTCAGAGAGAGAGAGAGAGAGAGAGAGTACGCCATGCGACAATATGACAGTAATTCTGTAAATATGGCTACATTTTACGGTTAGACTCGTTCAATCTTTTCTCTCAATTTCCTTCTAGATGCCTTTTCTGAACTTTATTAAAATCACTGCTTAATTAACAACTTCACAAATTAATGCATTTAGTTAAAATTAGTTTATTTTAAAACTTTGTCATTATTCTTTGAAAATTTACCAAAAATTTACTAATTGAAGCTCATTAAATGTGTAGAGATTTTTTTAAAAGGGTATTTAGGAAGTATTAAAATAAAGTTTATTTCAAGAAAAATAATTAATACTTTAAATAGCTTACCAAGAAGTTTTGTAATAAGCATTACAGAAAAAAATACCTTATAACAGAGATAATAATTAATACTCATTCATCAGGTCTTGAATATATGTAATCATTACTGCCTATGTCACTAAGATTAATAAAAATAGTTAAAGAGTTGGCAAAAAAATAGTTAAAGCAATTAAACTGTTTAAATTTGTCACAAATTAACACTTCCTCTGTCATTTTTATAAGTAACAACTAACCTAATCATGCAAAATGAACTAGCAGTTAAAATTAGTTAAAAATATTAAATCCATAATAGATATAATTTTATTTCCAAACATATACCATATTTATGAAAATGATAAGTGAGAATTAGTAGAAAAAGATGAAAGAGAATTATTGGAAGGGAAAAAAAAGAGAAAAACATACAATTAATTAGGGATAAAACCAAAAAAAGCGCATACAATTTTTAGATAAAGCAGAACTATTGCTTATGTATAGAATCAAGCCCACAAGAGAGAATGCTGCTTATAAACAGTATCGGGTTATTGTTTCGCAAAAACACCCCCAACAATTCAATGATCAAGAATATTAGGATACCTTAAATTATTGATCCTTAATTAATTAGAGTGATTATTGACGGACATTGGCGGATAACAAATATATATTAATGGGCATTATTGGAATAAAAAATTATTATTTGAGACATTTTATAGGAGACTTATAATTTGACCATCTTAATCTTCTCTCTCATGTCTTATTATGATTCTAGAGGGAGTATCATGGAGGAGTTAATAGAATTAATTTTCTTTACATCTATTGGCTGGCATCCTAAGCAATTAATGGTATTATAGAAGAAGTTATTGTAACAAGACCAGAGGAATTAGTGTTCAATGTACTAAGCATTAACTTTTATAAATGTTTGGAAAAAAGTTTACCTTTATAAATGTAGGGGAGGAGTTATTTGAATTAATTTTCTTTACATCTATTGGCTTGGTATCCTAAACGATTAATAATAATTTATAGCTTCACCAATATCATGATATGCTTTTCAAAAGGAAAATTAGTTATTTTTTATAAAAAAGAAATTTCTTACTTAACAAAACAAAAGAATATAGGGACAGCATAATTTTTTTTATATAAAATAATCCCTCTGTCCCTATATGTAAATCATTTTTATCATTTTACATGTATCAAGAAATTTTATTAAAGTTTATTGCAATTCTTAAGATTTTAAAAAATTACCATTCCTTTAATTTTTAAAACTACCCTCATTATATTGTAACCACCTCTTAATTATATATGACATATTAACCAGTTTCTCCATCATATTTTTTTTTGGTTATTTGAAATTATTTTATAAATGAGTTATAGTTTGAATATTAAAAATCTTCTCAAATATGATTCACATGTACATACATATATAGGGATGGAGGGAGTATACAAATTATAGATTCATGTATAATCAATAAACCAACATGATATTGCATTATATGTTAATTTGCTCAATTTTTCTGAGTTTGGAGTTAAACTTATACACGTGTGAATGTGTAATCTTTCTAACTTTTTAAATATGATAAGGAATTCTCCCGTAAATTTTAAAATTTTCCATATATGAAAAGAAGATATAAACATGGGCCATTAGGGGCTGATAATTCTTTTGTTCAATGATCCTATACACATGTAACTCTTATAGTTAATATTACCGAATACTTTACAACTCATTAAAGTTGTGATCTTGTTGTAATTAGTAAGCTGTATATGTGCAGTAGTGTAGTTAAACATGTTGATTAACTCTGAACATTCATGATGCATAAAAATATACGAAAAATAAAAGAGGTTAACAAAAATAACAGTATTAGATGACAATAAGGTCATAAGGATGTTAAGTTTTGTTATATAATCTATTTATATATAACATAAAATCCTAACAAGTCATAATATTTATTAGGCTTGAACAATGCAAGTCATTTTGTAGACTTCGTGTTTTATACTCGGAACTTGCATTAGTTATGGTAATTTTTTTAAAAAAATTTATGAGTTACTAACTAACCTTATGGTCAAGGGTTAAAAAGTTACTCACTCCCTTCAAAATATAAATTTCAAATAACTAACTTGTACCATTCAAAATGTTGATCAAAATTGGTTTAAGACAATAAAAATTCAATACTTTTTGAGATTTTGAGAAGAGTTGCTCTTTGGAGATCAAAGTATGATGAAAGTTGTAAGCTGTTTTCGGGTGTTATTGACTATCGTTGGTCTTTGTGATAGAATTAGTCGGGGCCTGAGAGGCAGTGGTTTACTCTGTAACGGTATGTAAAATGAAACTTATTTTTCTAAAACACCATTATTTTTAGATAGAGTGAATGGGAGGGGAAATGAGTGAAAAAACATGAGAGATAGAGTAAGCAAGAAAAAAAATATTATAGAGACATATAATTAAAAAGGAGTACAATTGAAGAACCACATTAAATAATAAGACAAAACCAAACTACTTTAACATATATTAAAAAACTCCCCTTAAGCTCATATTTTAAATGTGATGTGGAGTATTTTGCAATTGGCATACACTGTTGAGTTTACTAAACCAGCTTTGTTCGAAAAAACTATGGCAGTCTTAATCTAAATAATCCGATTTGTTAACTAGATAATTGATGCAAAAAGTATACACTTCATATGTCGATTACTCGGTGTTTGTTTTTCCAAAGTAAATTTAGGAGAGACTACCGCTGGCCGCTAGACTTTTTACTTTGAGTGGTACATAACTTGTTAAAGTCTCCATATCATATATAAAATACTTGCTTATAAATAATATACTCTAATCATATTTACAATACAGAGAGAGAATGATTTATTTGATCATTTTTGAAGTTATATCATTAAAATTTTCATTTGAACGTACAGTTATGTTATCTATTTATTATGTTTTGATTTTACTTGCATATGTTGTAGTTGATATTAAATAGTGATAAAATTAGAAAATTGTTAACATTTAATGCAAGTTAACGAGGTTTTATATCCTTTGTTTGTGTGAAATGTACTGGAATTAACTTATAAATACAACCATAAGAATAAAATAAAGATAAATTTAAAAAAGTGTTGAATCCTATGACAGACTTAATGAGATTAAGTTTTTATTTGATCTGTGTAAAATATGATGAAAGTGATTTATATATGCATATATGGATTAACCTGGAAATAAATTTGACCAAAAAAGAACTAAAACAGTCAGCAGCAGTAAATGCAGAAGCCAATGGCTTTCTTTGTTCAATGGATGCGTTTAATAATGCGAACCAAAATTGAGAATTTCAGCATTTACTGCTTTAATTCTCAGCTCGTAACTGTTTCAATATAAACCCTAGCTCAGTTCCATTTTCCTCATTAACTCTCTCTCTCTCTCTCTCTCTCTGAAGTAGTGAATATGAATTATTCAGCTGTTTTGCAGTCCAAGAAAGCGAAGAAAGGCAGTGGAAATTCTTTTGCAAAACCCAGAAACAAGGCTTCAGATTCCAAGTTGAATCCTTTTGCGAGGGAATGGGATCCAGTGAGGGATCGATCACCAGAAGAAGAAAGGGGTCTTTTTCTGACTTTTTCTAAGGACTTCCCTATCAATGATAATGAGATATATGGCTTCTTCAATCAGTAAGTGCTCCTTTCCCCCCTTTAATATTTTCCTTTAACTTCCCCTTTTTCTATCTTATTCACTGTTTAAATAATTGAGCAGTAGCATAGTGTTGCTTGTGATTTAGGTCTTGTTTACCATGAAACCTGGTTTCGAAACCTAGGTTTTAACCCAAAATCTAGGTTTTGTACAAGTATAAAATTTTTTCTGAAAAGCTATTTTGGTTATAAAACCTCGGTTTCAAACTTAGATTTTGAAACCTAAGTTTTCTCTTTCTTACTTTTTCATCTTTCCCATTTCTTCCTTTTTTACTTTTTTCTCTTTCATCTTTCATACTTTTTTCCTTCTTTCTCTTTCCTACTTTCTCTTTCTTCTCTTTCCTCTTTTCATTTTTTTTCTTTCCTCTTTCCTACCCACTTTTTTGCCTTAGAATTAATACTTCCCAAACATAAATCACTTTTCAAAATCTAGATTTTGCCTTATAATATGTAAAAGTTATTTTCCAAAATCTAGGTTTAACTTCGGAATCTGTGAAAGCTATTTTCAAAATAACTTCCAAACAAGCCCTTGGACTCTTCACAGGGAAGGCCGAAGGTTTAAAAAAAAAAAAACACACACACACACACGTCTCTGTTGTAAAGTATTCACTATAAAGAATGGTTGGGTCCTTATCCTAAGTCATCAAGTCGAATCGGTTTCAGTGTTCATAGTAGGGAAAAGCCCTATGGTGCTGGGACGCGGCACTGAGATCTGTGCGGTCAAAATACAATTTTAATGATCCTAATTTAAAGTTTTCAACTAAAGATCATTTTTTAAAATATGGTAGCTTACATATTGTTTTTATTTTTACATTTACAATGACATCATTTTTTAAAAATAAGTTAAAAATTTAAATCCAGATCGTCCACAATAAATTTGGACAGTTCATATTTCAGATTTCAATACTCGTCACTCTAAGCACCAAAACTCAGTTTGTTATTAAGAGGGGTATTGATTTTTTTTTCCAAGATTGCCCCTACCCAAATTTTAATTCATGGTTTTAATTTTTAAACTTGGGTGGATTCAGAATTTCATTATTTTCAAGTAAATCACTTTTCCCTGATTTTGATAAAGTAGTTGCAGGTGCCATATACTACGGATCAGATATAGTATATTTTCTTTCACCAAAAAAAAAAGAAAAAAGATATAGTATATTTTCATCCAAAAGAATTGAACATTTATTACTTTATCTTGTCCTATATATAAGGGAATTTTTGTAGGAACAACATAGTTCCATTTTTAAGATACACTAATTGCTTCTCTAAATTATTAGTATCATTTTCATTTTTGCCCCACTAATTATCTCACTCATTCACTCACCCTTTCCATAAATAAGGGAAATTTTTCTTAAAAAATAAATGATCTTTTATACATTTATTGTCTTTAAATAATCTTAACTAATTTTTGACAGAATATATATACATATATTATAAAAAGTATCAATGGGGTAATGTTTTAATAAAAGAATCGCAAAAAATGTTTTAATAAAAGAAAATCGCATTAGAAACAGCATTGGCCATTTACACGCCATAACTTTTTAAATCGATACAGATGTCAAATGCATGGAGAGAAAATTAAAAATAGATGAGTTATTTCTCTTTATGCGAATTCATGACTTCTAGATTCAGCATTTACTATCCAAAAATCACGAAGACCAAAGTAAAGGGAGTAATCGTTATATTCAGACCAAATCTTTGCAAAGTTAAAGGAACTAAAGTTACCAATTTGAAACTATAGGAATCAAAACCGAAATTAGGTCAAATTATAAGGTTTAACAATGGTATTGACCATTAAAATGAATATCCATGGTATTAATTATCTGTTTGTTGCATTTTTGTGGGAATGATGATGCAGGAGGTTTGGTCCATGCATTGAGAGGGTGTTTCATCCTCGAAGTGCTGATGAGAATCGACAAAAGTATGCGAAAGTGATATTTAAATTTTGTTACATTCCAATGGCAGTGATGGGGAGGCAGCATGAAGCCAAGTTCATTGTGAATTCCAAACCCATGTGGTGCAAGAGGTTTAGGCCAATGAGTCAAGAATAATCATAATCAATGATTAAAAGACAGTATTTAATAATTGTAATAATAGTTGGCCATACATTTCAATTCTATTTATGTATGAAGATGGCATGTATGGATTTTAATTCCATATATATATATGGTCTTTTGTCATATTATTATCTTTTGTTTGTTTATAATCATATTACACATAAGTCGAGATAAAACTCCTCTCATATACTTACCT
Organism: Vachellia pachyceras; assembly: GCA_025593235.1. NCBI lineage: Eukaryota > Viridiplantae > Streptophyta > Magnoliopsida > Fabales > Fabaceae > Vachellia > Vachellia pachyceras. Next base: position 14,186 of record JANTPZ010095132.1, on the reverse strand, counting down.
CGACTTGTGTAAAATATTATACTAACGGATTCCCAAACACGTAATCAACTTGATTTCTTTGGTATTTGATGTATTATCCTTATGTAAAAACCATCTTGAAATCTGTAAAACCATCTCAAAATCTATAAAATCACCTCGGAAGCTGTAACCCCTTTCTCCGAACGGATTTCCAAGCACACATTGTGTTTGGGAATCCGTTAGGAGATAAAAGTTTACGGATTCTGAGAAGAATTTATGGAATCCAAGAAGGACTTATGGATTTCGAAATGATTTTTGTCTTAGCTTACATGCAATATTGATGGAAGATTTCCAAACATGCACTAGTCGACTTGATTTCTTTGGCATTTGATGTATCATCCTTCTAACGGGGCCTACTTTGCATTATCTTCATACACAAGAACCTTTTAATTTGATGGATTAATTTAGTTGTCAATAACGTCGCAGTATTTTTTTTTTATTTCAGTGCTACAGAAATTGTTGGCAGTTGTTTGTAAGAAAAATGCTATCTATTATTTTTATTTTATATTTTTCATATTTTTAAGGCTAAGCAATAGCTTGATGCTTTAAAGATCAGCTTATTTCTAGTTTTTAGAGATAACAACGGCGTAGCATTTGGCAAACGAAACGCTACTGCATGTAACATTTTTTAAGAAAATAATTTATTTCCCATGCAATAGCATTTGGCAGAACCACCATTACTTTCTTTAAAAAAGAATAATAATGCAAAAATAATATTGTTTTGGGTTATTCAAAAACCTAGTTTTTTTATAAAAATCAAAAAAGGAAAAATAAAAAATTTGTTTTGGTTGGCTTTTCACTAATTCTTACCTATTCATTTCCCCTGTATTCTGATAAATGTTCATACTGGACCATAGGCTGGTTTTTACGTTTCAGGACGGATTGTTTAAACAGATCAGTCTGATGTGGGTTTTGTAAAGCATGCTACACATTATTTGAGTTCCTAGTCGTTCTTTAGAAAAATCATAATCGTTGATAATTTTGTGTGAAAATATTTCTTATTATTAAGTTAATGGCCCTATTTGGAATCACGTTTGGAAAAACTAAATATACGTTTAACAGTGTTTTTCCTTAAAACGAGATAAACTTCTACATACATTTACCCCGTAAATGGCAAAACACTTCTTTACCGTGTTTCCAAACGGGTCCAACATTCAAGTGAATGGTGAAGTATTGCATGTTAAATGAACTTTTTGTTTTTGGGTATAACATGCACTAATTAATAATCAATGGGTGCGCCTATTAATTTTAGGCCGTGAATCTCATTTAGAGAAATCCGAGGGTGGAGTAGGAAACTAAGTTAAATCAAATTTCATGCTTTGCAAGACATTTCTGAAGAAGATGATCTAACGAGGCAAAATAAACAAGGAAATAATTAAAGGGATTTCTTGTTTTTATTTTTAATTTTTTTGGCCTCATTGGCCTTTTCTTTTTCCTAAATTAGAGAAACTTTATGTTCTTGTAGCAACTTGATTTATGTGAATTAAATGCTTCTATATTCATAATTTATTTCCATTGACGAGCTTTCAGCCTCAGTTTTATGAATTTGGGATTTAATGGACACATGATATTGGGGCATAATTGTTAACTTAAAATTTGCTCCACTTCCCTTTTAAATCAAACAAAAATTATTAAAATATTTCTCCTACCATCACCTCCATTTGAACCAAATAAAACCCGTAATCTCCTATCTCCTAACCTCATCTACCTTTAATTAACCCGACCTCCCCTCCCATGCCCCTTGTTGAACCAAACAAGGCCTTCGAGTGGAGTGAGGCGACATCGTCAGAATGGTTTGGGAGCGAAGAAGGGGAAAGCAACCGGGGAGCCAAACCAGGAAAAGATAGGGAGCAGAAGGCTCAAAGGTTTGGCCTTTTCTAACAGCATACTCTCTGAGACGCCCCTGAAGAGTGAAGAGTCATGTTCATCTCAAGCCTTCCAAGACTTAAGCATCACGACTCACATTCTCAGAAAATCTCAAAGAAGGAATAGGTACTTATTCTCCTTCCCGAGCCTCATCGCTCCCATCGGTGGTGGAAAGATTGGCGAGCTTAAGGATTTTGGAACTAAAATCCCATTCTTTACCTCGACCGCCCTCAGTAGCCTAAGGAGAATATCCCAAAATGAATATTGTTCTCGAAATCTCAATGCTTTATTCATGAACCAAGGAGCGCTTTTTATAATAGCGATTATAGGGAGAATAAATTCAAATGCTAACACAAAATCGGGGAAACAACTGAATAACAAGCTAGATCCTAATCGGGATAATAGGAATCCTAGATAATGCTGGAATTGATAAATAATCAAACTGAACTGCTAAGGCATAAAAACACAACAGCAAAACAGAAGCAGCAAAAATAGTAGCTGGCCCCTTAATTATCTCTGGCACGTTTACCCTTCCTTGAATAAGTCAACAACGACTTGAGGATACTCATACACTCTCCTCTAGAAGTCGCCACAGAATCATCGTCTCCGACTAAGGGACTTATTATGCAGCTCCAGTAAACCTTGGAGAGATTCCAAAGACCAAGCATCCTCAGTTTGGGCATATACCTTTTGATTTAGAGAATCTATTATAATGCTGACATTACCAAACCCATATATTTGATGACCATTGTACATTCTGCCGGGTTTAAGCTTGAACAGCAAACCATGCTGCTGGGCATGGGCCTCAATGACTTCCTTTAAGCTCATCTCATGTACACCAACTGCACCATCCATATGGGCAGCACCCCCCAAGCCTGGAGGAGCTTGGGTTTTAGCATGAGCTGCTGCTTTCTGCTGGGCCTCAAACTGCCTTTGCTCAAGTACCCTAAGATAGCTAATATTTTCTTTCAAGCCAGAATGGACTACCTCCATACCTTCAACAGCCTGGTTCATCATATCAAGACCACAATTTAGCTGATATCGAATACCCTCATTAGCCAAAAGCTCCTTTGGAGTAAGTTCTTTCCAGCCCAAGTACCATTTTGTAACTTCTTCAAAATTAGGGTTTGAGCACAACCAATGATACAAAACCTGAAGCCACTTGGTGAAGAAGAACTTTTCCATTATATCAACCATCAGATGAATTGGAACAGCAGAAGCCCAATTCATCACCCAATAAAACTGATCAAGCTTCTGATCTGCCGGGTTCACTTGGAACTCTTGCAAGACAAGCTGCAACTTTGGCACAATAAATCGAAGCATAAGCTGTTCCCAACTCCCTGAATCAAATACGGTCTTCCAAGTTGACAATATAGCATAAGCAGAGCCATCACTTGGGTGCCAGGCACCAAGAACAGTACTCAATTTGAAGCGTATAATCTGATATATGTCCTCTAACTTGTGTCCTAAGAAAGGTAACCATGGGTGCACCCAAGTATGTATAGGAATTGTCTCACGATGTGGTTCCCATGTATCCACAGCACCCGACAATTTTGGCATGACTACATTATCCAACATGGCTGTGAGAACTGAAGAAGGAGGTAACTTTTCCCATGACTCCAAGAACCGTAACATTGGCTCAGGATCTCGTGCCTGCCAGGTATTGATACCTGAAATCCTGACAGCTGGTAATACAACTTCAGATGTCAATTGGGTATAAGGTGATGTTACATCCCAGATATCAAGGCAATCTTCTTCTTGAAGCAATGTTTTCCACCGTGATACCAACTCTAAGCCATGTGATGGATTTCGAAGAGGATCCCATCCTTGGAATACTCTAATAAACAAGGGTAAAGCATATGAGCAAGCAATACATGACAAGTTACACAACTTGTAGCTATCAGTGTATCTTTTCCGCAGGTCAGCAAAGCACTGTGCAAGAAAATCCAACGTCAATGTCCCCCTTGAATTCTCTTCTCCAACTCGGTCCAGCACACTTGTTATTTCCTCCAAATCTTCCAACTGCTTTTTTTGGTGTGCTACCACAGTTTCTAAATTCTCTTTTTCTTTTTTCAAGCTAAGTGCTGTCTCCCTCTCTCTCCTTAAATTTCTATCAATGTCTTGGATGTCTGCTTCAGCCAACCTAACAATTAAACCAATATTATGCTGAAGCTCTGGCATTGGAACATCATTTTCCTTAGCCTTCTCCTCAGCATTTAAATCAGATAAATTCGTAATCACTCGAACCTGTGGCCCTCTCATATCAAAAACCTTCTGAACCACCTCCAGACCCGGTTCTTGATTGCTCGCTAACAATTCCTCAGCAGTCATATAAGCATCCTCATCTTTCTTCTTCTTTGAAATTGATTGCTTTGACCATAACCTTTCCTTTGCTCTAACAGCTGTAGGTTGAGCAACTCCAGGCAATATTGTCTTCTCAACTTGTACACTTGGCAAAGGAGTTGTTGTCTTTGCATCATTAAATCCAATGCCTGTATTCTTAGCCCTCAAATGAGCCTCGACAGGAGCTACAATACCTTGTTCATTCTTCCCAAGACCACCTCCTTTATAGCCCATCTTCTCCAACAACTTCAGTCCAATCCCCTTTGTATGTTTCTCAAACTTCCCAACATCGGAAAACCCATCTTGAGCTTGAGTTTTTCCCTGAGCTCTCTTTTCCAATTTTGCTCTCTCCTTTTCCCTCTCTCTTCTCATTGCTCCCTCCTTAATCTTCTTTCCAAATGCCGTAGGCAAAAAATCATCATCATCGGAAGCATTTTCACGATGACTATTATTAAAACCTAACCCAGAACCAGAAGTGCTAGTAGTTCCCATGCCAAGACCTAAACCTGGCCTGTCCTCACTAGCATAATTTTCTTCTTCAATCTGCTCGTATGAACGGTTACCATCTTGATTAGGCATAAAAGTTCCAGTAGATACAAAATTCACAGGCTTGGTGAGGTCAGGCTTCTTAGATAAGTCACGATCTTTTCTGCGTTTTCTATTCGAATAATCATCGTCATCAGAGTCTGCAAACACCACATAAAGAACATCTTCTCTGGTTTGAGTGCGTTTTTCTTTGCGCTTTCGGTAGTAGAACTCACCACCAATCCATTCACCACCTTCAAAATCATTATCCATACCAAATCTCTCCATCTCTTGATACTCATCCATCTTCAGAGGCAGAAAACCTAAAGGTTAAGAATAACGCAAAAAAATTAGTAAATTCAAAGGTATTCAGACTTGACAAAATAAATCTCATTCATTTGAAGTTTTTCACATGACAGAATAAATCTCATTTTGAGAATCCTCCGAATATTGAGAAAGCAGAATACGTCTGACCGGCATAGCAACTCCCAAACATACTCTGATAATTTAAATAACATAGCATTCAAGACCTCGTGATAGTATACAAGTCTTAATTTTGTTTACTTAAGTTTATCATAAATCTCTAGCTACCAAAACAACAAATCCCAGCAACAAATCAGATTCCATCTTCCAAAATATATATTTATACGGAATATTCAACATGCATTCACCCACCAAGCCTCACAAGTTCTACATAATAAAACTATTGCACAAGAACAAATTATGAGCGAGAGACAGAATAATAGACATGATGCAAAAACTGGCTTCACCCAGCAAAGGGACTTCATAACAGCACCCTGCAGTGGAGAAAACAAAAAAGTACAGGAAACTAAAACAACTGAACAATCGAGTCAGTTCAAGTTACAAACACTAGTGTTCCCAGGAAACCTAAGAATTATCTACAAGCACAGTGGATATCCTAATGGAGACCATCTACTTCTAAGCATGAGATTCTAGAAATCTAATCAAATGTTAAAACCAGATAGGGTATTTAGATGTTTATAGAGCAAATCAGTTACTACAACGATGGCTACTTCTCTTCCACATTTAAAGTACTCCTAGCACACAACTCAGAGCAGCAGTACCCATGAGATACTAATAAATGCAAAAAAGAGATACATCCGCGGATCAGGAACGTATCAGATACGGGTACTTCATAGGTATTCCTTCGCTTAAATTATAGGAACGGGTCTTCTGGATAAGTTTCAAATGCTCGAATTCTGATACGTCGCCCAGGAATCAACTTGCGGCATCTTGAAGAACAGAATAGGGAAAGGAATAGACACCGGGGAGGAGGAGGAGGAGGATGAAACCCCGAAACAAGAAACACAAAAATGTGAAAGAGAAAGAGGAAGACGTAAATCGAAAACCTATCTGATTAACTCCTTACCGATGAAAGTTGAGATCCTGCCAAGAAAGGCTCCAAAATTTCAGTTCAAAATGGCCAATTGAGGGGAAGCCGAATAAGAGTCCGTTTTGTTTCGGCGATGCTGGGCGGGGAACATATGAATCTTTCTGGAAGAGACACAAAAATGCATATCAACCAAAAAAAAAAAGACAAAAATATACAACAGAGCAATTTGACCATTTTAAGATAATGAAATGACGATAATGCCCTGGAAGTGCCCAACTATCCTGTTTGAAATTAACGTTTGAGTGATTTCTGTGTGCGGTTACTAGCCTTGGCGTTGGAGTGATACATAGAGAATGAAGGAGCAGAGAGATGCAGAAGTGGAATTGGCGAAGCAGAGATGCAGATTCGTGATTGATAGAATCCAAGAGTTGCCTGCTTCCACGAAGATCACCGCCTCATGCCGCCGCACTCTCCTTAAATTAGCTCGCTCCGAGCTCTCTTTCCTCTCTCGCTTCTCTTCGTCTTCTTCTGCTACTACTTCCACGCCTCTCAGGTTCGTCTCATTTCCCTTTGCCTTACAAACGTGTCCTTCTGTTTGGCCGCTAGGAGAATCAGCTCCAATATAACTGGTCAAGTTTTTCTGAGTGTTCTGCTGGACAGTCAAGCTTAACATTAAGACCTTCTTCCGTTAAACTTTTCTTTGCGAATGGGATTGCAAACCATGTTTACAAAAAAACTTCAAGATAAGTTTGGGGCGTCAGGAATTGGATTGGGGCCTACAGTGTTCGATTATGATGCATTTGAGGAACCAGAAGGCAACTGGATATACATACTGGCAATATCTTATGAAGATGCATGCATCCTTGAAATAAAAACCACCATTTTTTGGAAGTTCTAAGGGCCTTAACTCGTATGTGTGTGAATCCCTATACTTTATTGGGCATTCCCTATACTCAAGTTGCAATTTCTTGTACTTTACCCAAATGCATAGGGGAGTCCCATTTTTTGGTACGAGGGGTAGTGAGGTCTTTTCCTAAGATACCCAAATTCCAAATTGATGCTGGCAACCCAATATGGGATTATGGAAATTCAAATCATTGATTTGTCCTTTTCATATTTTGTAGGTATTTTTGTGGGATTTCCTCAAAAAAGAAATATTTTGAGAACAAACTCTTATTCACAAGTTTTCTTCATCTCAGTCTCCTTATTGAAAAGCATCTTGAGCAATGATGCTTACTGCTAAATTGATTATCAGTTACAATATTGATCAGATTTCAATCATATGGAATAGTATTTTTTAGGTAAAATCACATTATGAACTAAGCATACAGTGTGGATTATCTGTATTGTAAATTATAAATAAAAGCCTTTATCAGCATTCTTTTCATTTGACTGAAGTGTGTTTCTTCTCTTTGTTCTGACAATGTCTGAAATTCAGGATCCGATCCATGTGGAATTCAGCAGAGTATTATGTGGAAAGGCATGCATGATTTGTGAGAGTGTCCATGTGGAACTCAAGGAGTTGGTATTACTGTGTGGAGGGCCCAATGAGAAACTGAGAGCTGATATTCTAATAAATAGCCCTCAGGTGGATTTGATGGCTATATTATTTTAGTTGCCAAATCATCCAGGTTATTCTGCAAAAACTCCGGAGATACCTTTTTCTGTTAACCATAAAAATCATTTAGCTACGCCATCATTGTTATCTAGTTCTGTGGAACAGTCATATTGCGAGGTGTTTATCAGGATTTACTGTCCTAGGATTGAGTTTGAAAGAAAGTAGAAACCAGTTAATGGCATTAACACCTTATTAATGATAATCTTTTATTACCTCTATGCTTTATGGAATATAACAATATATATTACTAGGTCGCCATGCTTAAATAATTTATCATGGGTAATCAAGTGGAAGATCAATTCTTTACCATTCCTAGGGTAAATCTAGTGCCGTATAGTTAAACATTTACTGAACTTGTGGGGTTGCACTTGCTGAATTTGAGTTTCCCCTAATTTGGTATTTATGTAGTTCACATCAAATTTGTTTGCTGGTTTTATTTTTCCAACATGTTGATGCTTGATCTAATAGTTTTTAATATTTTTCGCCAATAAACTGGGGGAATTTTTTCAGGGTTGCTCCTGATTATCCTTCAGAACGGATGATGGGCTTGCCAACAAGAAGAGAGTTGGCGATGAAAAATAAGGTTGTGTTTGGCATCAGTGACTTTTGGCATGCTCCAACTTTAACAGCAAATATGGCGTTTGTCAGAGTAGTTTCTTAGACAGGGATGTCCCTTTCTACTATCGAGCATAGACCGTGTGCCTTAGTTGGTGATTAATCATTTAAACTGCGTACATTCTCCACATGATCACTGAAGGCAACGGTCTGTTCATCTAAACCCCATTGCTCTGAGTTCCGTAAATCAAAGCATAGCAATTTATTTGGGTTTTTAAAAGCCTAATTTGACTTGCCTTGTAAAATACGAGAAACACTAGATAGACAATCTTTGGGGAGGTGGAACAGATGCTCTTTTCCTTGGCAAAGTCACAGGTCAGAATCTTTGACCAAAAATAAAAACAGAGAAAAGGGTCGCAAGTCTGAGAAATAAGGCCAGTGCTCTATCTAGCATTGTTTACTCTCCAAAAGTCAACTCAAATTTGGTTTCTCCCGTTGAAGCAATTAAAATTTTGAACAATTCGAGACTCAGATAAGAGGAGAATAAAAGAAAAAAGAAAAGTAAAGAAGCTGAATTGCCATGAGTCACAAGTTCCGACCTTGTGCTTATTAGTTCAAAGTGAATGTTTGAATTAGCTTTTTTAAGTTATTTTATAGAGTTCTAGATAAGTATACGAAAGTAGTTTTGTTTTAATTTACGTAAAAGTGTTTATGGGATTTCTCAAACAAGCACTAATACTTTCATTAAGACATACAATGAATATGAAATTTAAATATGTAGAAAATGAATATATAAAAAATTTTCCCTTTGTAATTGATTTTTTGAGTTTAAAAGGTATGTTTGGATCTTTGTGGGTTCAAAAGGCTTTGTCAAGTCTGAAAGATTCAACTAGCCAGAATTTTGTTGGAAAAAAATGTTCATACAAAATATGTGTTTTTTATCTAATAAAATACATATACTTTTCGAAAAAGTAATCATCCTTCATCTGGAAGTTTTCAAAATCAATCATTAATTCTACATTAGGTTGATACTTATTCACTTGAGATTCCAGACACACCCTGCTTAGTACTCTTTTACACTAATTTCCTAACTAACTAATTACATATAAGGGTGTGCCCATACATATAGTTTGCGCTTCTCTAAGACTTGACCAGCTCTTTCCATTGTCCAATGCAGGAGTATGAGATGAGGTTCCTCATAGTTTCAATGACTTGAGACTTTGAGTAATACTTGCAACAAGATAATCAGAAATGAATACAAAAGACAGTGACACGTATCTTATGCATCTATGGGATAGAAACAAAAGTCCTACGTGTTTTTATTATTATCTGGATAATCTGCAACTAATTAAAGGATAAAATATTAAGATGTATCCTACACGCTAAAATATTTTTTCAATAATACCCCGAGAGTATTTTTAATCACTCTCCACCTATTATGCTATAGGCGACAAATGATGGAAGATAATCAGAATTTTTCTTTTTGTATTTTGTTTCTCTTCTCTTAACCACTCCACACACTCTCATGGGCATCTCTCTATGTGCTCGCCTGCACACACACTTCTCTGTTTATATATAAATCTATGTGCATGTAAATAAATATACTCACACGCTTACCTGATGCTTCAATTTGGTTAACGATGAAAAATTATACTCATTTCAGTCTTAAATATATAAATTAGAATTAGACAAACTAATATGTAAATATTAAAAAAGTAGTTAAGTTAGTTATTTATAAAAATGTATGTTGATTTTTTTTTAAATATCAATTTTAATCATTTGCGTTAAAAATTGTTTGTTTCATTAATGAAAACTCTCTTAATAAGTGTAATTAACAGGGACAATTTGGAGAATAATTATTGCATTCAATTTTAGAACAAGAAACATGGAGAAGAATACTTTCACTGTGAAAATCACTTTGTTACAACTTATTTGTGGTGTGAATCATACAATTTAATTATAGTGACTAATGATTTACTGGTGCCTTGGCCAAATCCTGAACAGTATAAGGAGAACAAGCAGTTCAATAGAAGCATTCCTTTGAAGCTATCTCATATGCAGCTTCAGTTAGATGACCATATTGATCAAATCTGAGATACTTTGATCTATCAGGACAAACAGGTCCACCCTCCCAATGACAAGGATCCTTTAGGTTTATGATCCCTGTAAAGCCATAGTAAGAAATCAAAATTAATTATAACAATTAAAAAAAGAATCACTGGAAAGGGAAAACAACAAGGAATTAGTGACGGGCTATAAAAATTCTCTTCTCACCATATTGTTGTTGTTTTTTCGTAATCTTGTCGTGGACCTTGAAGACATCGTACATTGTAAACATTGAACTATTTAGTGTAGATTGTAACCCTTGCAACCTTTGAGGAAGTTTGTCTGCGTAGTATCTTGATTTGCAGTCTTGTGTATAATGAGGAGCACAAATTGAAACGCCCAAAACTACATATTTTCTGTCTCCCAAATCATACAGTGTCTGTGTGTAAATAGATATTCAAATGAAATTGTGTCATTATGTTGTCTATCAAAACAATAACTTAATTAGAACCTAAAGACACACCAATGTTTGCATAATATATAACACTCACTCCAATATTAAATGAAGACTCTTTTTTAATATACTTTTGCAACATAAACGGGGTTTTATATTTACAATAAGAGGGACTACATTGCTATATTAAAGTTAAATTATCCTTTGGTTCAATGTATAAGTTGTTTCCAGCTTAATTGATCCAAACTAAGAAAAATTTAAATTCATCAACTTTCCAATTTTATCTCTATTTAATAGAGTACCAGATAAGGATTAATTCAACTCAATAATATATTAAAGGTAAAATTGTGTATTCATGTAAAAAAAATTTATGATATGAATTGTAAATATGGCAAAAAAATCCTTCTTTTTCTACTCTATTAATATGATCAGGAGAGTAAACTCTAATATTTTACATAGAGAAAAAGATAATCAATATAGTGTCTGTGGGTAAATAGATATTCTTTTTTTGGATCAAAGGGCAAGCAAAGCTTGAAACAGGAAAGAAAAGAAAGAAAGGAAAACCAGTTCAGCTGGGGTCAACAGCCCCCATAAAAGATTGATAAAAAAGAAGACATTCCCTACAACTAAGAGGGGCCTGTGGAAAAAGCACTAACTGCGAGTCAGAACTACAAGCTTCCTTTGAAAGGATGTCGGCACACTTCAAACATTCCCTCGGCACATGAAATAGCTCCACATTCCAGCTATCATAGAGAAGATGTCGAGTGGCCTCAACCTCCCGCCGCAACTGATGAGAGGGACCACGATCTCTGAGCAAAACATTGACAGCCTCAAAGGAGTCCGAGAAGACCTGGATATCTTTGAACTGCAAAGATCTGCAGACCTCCAATCCAGTTTGAATTGCCAAAATCTCGGCCGCCGTGGTTGTAACATGCCCAAGAACCCTTTGAAACCCCATAATCCAGCGACCCTGAGCATCCCTGATGAGCCCAGCACACACAGCCTGGTCAAGCGCTCGAACAGAAGCATCAATATCCATCCTCAGAACTCCACTAGGCGGCGGGTTCCAGTGCGTATCTCCAAGTGAGCTATCCTTGAAGATACTGTGAAAGAATCTTCCCCCAGATACATCCTCCATAATATGGAACATGCATTGATGGAAGATTTCCTTCGTAGATGCTCTTGTGGACTCAAACACCTGCGAACATCTGGTCTTCCATAAGACCCAGCGCAAACACGAAAACTTTTGACCACGGCCATCTCCTGAATCTGGCCTTGCAAGGCTGATGCGAAGAGTTCCAAGCAATCCAACCCTGGACATCATGAGAGAAAAAAGCAGTATAAAGGTTAGTGTTAATAAACTCTTTCCAGACCTCTCTCGCTCTCTTACAGTCCCGAAGAGCATGGATGACGCTCTCCTCACACTGACACCCAAAAGGACAGTTTCCCATCACAGACATCCCTCTTCTAGCTTGAAGAGCGTTGGTTGCAATTCTCTCATGGGTTGTTTGCCACATGAAAAATTTTACTTTCTCAGGAACTGGCCAACGCCAAATCTTCCGCCATACCGGATTAGGCACCTCATCCGCAGGTCTCAGAAGAAATTCATAAGCAGATTTGACGGAGAAAGAACCATCAGGAGAACCCCTCCAAAAGAACATATCGTCTCTATCATTTGACGGAGGTTCAGTCTGGAGAATAATGCGAAGGACTTGAGGAGGCAGGAAGGAAGCCCATTTCTCAACATTCCACATACCACAAGGAAGGACAAAATCCACAACCCTATCCTCATGCCGAATAAAATCCAAGTTACGATCAGCAAGCTCAATGAGTGGTTTGTCCATTTTAGTCCATCGGTCCCACCAAGCCTTAGTAGAGAAGCCGTTATTAACCCTTCTTCCAAGTCCAGAGACAAACAGGTCCCAAACTTCAGTGATTGCCTTCCAGGTTAGCGAATTGTACCTTTTCCTAGCAACCGTAGGCATCAGCTGACTACCCCAGTCATATTTGGCTCGAAGACACTTGACCTAGAGAGTGTTCGGTTTAGTAACCAGACCCCAGCAAAGTTTCATAATCAAAGCTTTGTTATGCAATTCGAGATTCTTGATGTTCTTATGTTTCGTAATCTGAGTCCAAGCAATGTGGTGCATTTTCCTTTTATTTTTGTCCTGGCACCAAAAGAAATTCCTGCTCACCCTCTCAATCTCCCTAAGAACCCCTTTCGGTAAAAGCACCGATTGCATCTGGTAGGAAGGGAGCGTAGAGATGACCACTTTAATAAGAATCGTTCTTCCAGCCATAGTTAGGTACCTTCCTTTCCAAGCTGAGAGTCTCGATCGAACCTTCTTCGTAATATGGCCAAAGGTTGCCTTAGTCACCCTAGAATGAATAATAGGCACACCAAGATACTTCCCCAGATCGACCGTGGTCTCAATCCCCAATCTCTGGCTCAACATGGAACCCCGAGCATGGTTGACATTTTTGGAGAGAAACGCCCTAGATTTAGACAGATTAATCTTATGGCTCGAGATACCACAGAATCTACCCATGACCTCCTTAAGCACACTCATTTGTCTCAAGGAGGCTTCAGAAAAAAGCAGGAGGTCATCCGCGAAGAATAAATGAGATAGGAATGGGCCCGCGTTGGGAAACCGAAAGGGCTTCCACCTACCATTTCTACACTCTGCCTTTATCAAGTGCCCCAACTTTTCCATGCAAAGGACGAATAAGTAGGGGCTGAGAGGGTTTGCTTGACGAAGACCCCTAGAAGGGGCAAATTCGGGACCTTGAACCCCGTTCCAAAGGACTCTCATGGTAGCAGATCCAACGCACCCGAGGATCAAACGAACTAGATTGTCTCTAAGACCCACCCCTCGCAAGGTATTTTCCAGAAAACCCCAATCCAGTCTATCATAAGCCTTTTCCATGTCTACTTTTACAACAATATAACCCTTCCTTCCCGAAGCTGTTCGCATAAGGTGAATAGCTTCCTGCGCAATGATAATATTGTCGCAGCTCGATCGGGCCTCGATGAAGCTGCTTTGCTCCTCTCCTACTAGATCCTTCATAACACATCTCAATCTATTTGCCAAAACCTTTGTTAGAACCTTAAAGCTGACGTTGCACAACGAAATGGGTCTCATGTCCTTTAGGGAAGACAGGTGCTCAACTTTGGGGATGAGGACAATATTTGTTTGGTTGATAGCTCTGATAGAGTCCGGATCCACAAAAGCTTTCTTGACAAGATCACAAATTTTGGGCCCCACCACCTCCCAGTGGTTTTGGAAGAAGGGGGCCTGAATGCCATCCGGACCAGGAGCTTTGAAAGCCCCCATGGAGAAAGCTGCATTCTTGATCTCGATGTCACACACCTCTCTATGCAGGGAATCAATATGAGCTCCGTACAT
>JANTPZ010095129.1:0-11094 GCA_025593235.1 Vachellia pachyceras | reverse complement strand
AGAAGGTCTGATTCTGAGAGAGTGCATATATCCATCTATATGTGTAGCTCGCAGATGTTAGTCAGGGAGCTCACATGGGGGCATGATGATGATGATGTGTGATGTGTGTGCTTTCAATGTCTCTTTCGGGAGAGAAGAATTCAGATGTGAGAATATATAAGAGGAATTGAGGATATGTTATGTATCTGGCTTTGGCAATTAAGTTCTGCTTCTTTATTTGGGAAGCTTTGAAGAATGAAGTGGATATGTAGTACTTGTCCAAGTAGATGTAAGTTTGATCTCTATATACATACATATATACATGTGTGTGTGTGCAGTTAGCCAGCTAGATCTCAGCAGAAGAGTGTCTGTATGTGTGTGTAGAGGGGTGGGTTTGACAAATGCATCTTCATAGCTATGCAGGTATAGCTAGCACGAGTGTGTGTGTAGATATTAATTCGAGCTTTGAATTGTGAAAACAACCACACAGACATTCCGTCATATAAATAATCTGCATAAATGGGGTATAGTGAAAAACACACCTTGATCATGAATCATATATACATGAATGACACTCAATTCACGACCACCTTCTTCTTCTGCTTAACTCCTACCTTTTGCAACCTCGAATGAGATTTAATAAAGTACCATGTTAATTCCACATTGAGGATTTGGTCTCGTTTTTTGTTCTTTAGACAAAAAGGAAAGGATCAAAACAGGTACATGTACGTACCCTACAAGTGCATGTTCTTGTTTCATTAGTCTTTGATATTTATTCCTGCAGCAACTCGAACGCCTAAATCGATCGGCTAAATCTTAGGAAGCAAAACCCACAACACACTATACATGCCACTTCTTGAGGAAGCTAGACGAAACACATCATCGACCACACGACATTCAGCAGATAAATTCAAGGATATAATGAGAAGGAATTCGAAATTAACCTTTTTTTTTTTTATGTAGAGATTGTAAGAGCCCACTGATGATTCTGTTTTCCCCCCTTTTACGTTGGGTTATGTAAAGTGAGTAACCAAATACGATAAGTCCATGGTTAATCAGCTCACAAATGGATGATTATATAATAGGAGTAAATTTACATTATACCTGATATATTCGTGCATGGCTCGTTTATCATCATCAGTAACTTTTATTTGTTTTTTTTCCTAGGTATGGACATCGGCACCTCTCACAACAAAAAATTAAATCTTAATTTGTTACATGGTAAGAAATTAACCTTTTTTTCATTTGACCCAACCTCTCTTGGTAATATGCAACATCTAAGGAACTATCTTGGCTTCCTCTTTTTTTTCAAGAAAATGTATCTTTCTATTGAAAACAGTCGTGTTAAAATACTGTTTGGTACTAAATGTGAATACTTCTCTTAGCAAAAATTTAAATTTTAGTTCATGATGTTGTGAAAGATTAACTCCTTCTTCTATTATATCCAATCTCACACTATACTAGCTACATGTGGTGGACTAAACATTTGAGACATTTGGGCCTTGATTGATAGGCCCAAGAGTGAGGAATGGGCTAAAGCCTGTTTAAGGTCAGAAAGGAAAAGCAGTCCAACAATTCCCTTTCTATTACACAAAATCTTAAAAATCATCTCGATATTTTTAACTCGCTCCAATCCTATTTATAAATAACATTCTCTTTTATTTGATTGCATATAAATAGCACTTTTGCTTTATCTAAAAATTTGATACATTTTTATCTTAAACTAGTTGCATGCCTCTCTCATCTTTTTTTCTCACACATTCTCTCTCTCACCATCTCTATAAATAAGGGTATATTTGAAAAAAAGATAACAGCTCTTATACATTAATTGATTTTCAATAATTTCAACCTCTAGTTTGTTTCACATTATTTGAGTACATTTGTGTATTAAAAAGACAAAAAAGGTATATTAAGTAAGGATAAAATAAGAAATTGTTAAATTTAAAAGTGAATTATACTGTGAAAAATAATTTATAAATAAATTGAAACGAAGAGATTGCACCAATCACTGTTTTGCGGTGGGTGGAGGGAGGATTGGTGTCCCGAAAAATCGTGATGACGAGGAGTTGGTTTCGGAGAATGCCAGCTCATCATGTTTCTTTTTCGTTGTAGGAAGCCACGAAACGTGTCGCGGCTTGGAGAGAAGGTGGAAGATTTTTATGTTGAGTTGCCTCATTAATCGACGACACCTTATTATTGTTATTATTTAATTTAAAGGAAATAATAATGCTGCCCCCATTCCGTTCCTGGCAAAACTTTTATGGAGTCCACCATTCGGAAACGGAAACATCCCCGACGCAATTATACCCAATTTTCAATTCGGTGAGCACAATGCCTGATATTTACTAATCTTATTTATAGATATTTTCAGTATATTTTACATAAAAAATTTAAAAATTCATTAATTGTGTTAACGAATATTCAACTATCATTATTTAATATTTAGTACAACATATTAAAAAGTTAACGGATGTAATAAATAAAAGATAAAATTATGAATTCATATTAACAATTTAATGGCATGATTTATGAATTGGACTAAATAAAACTTCTTTTCCAATCCTACGAGTGGTAGGGTTGTATAGAGACGGATTGAACCAGACTAGGTATCAAATTTTTGCCCTAAAATCGGTCCAGTCTTGTTAGGTTTAATACCGTTGAACTTAGTCCGTCGAGTTACTACTTATTTTGTAGTCCAAGTGATGAGAATCCTGATGGAAAATATGTAAATTTTATTATATATCTTATTTGATATCCAACTATCAAAAGACGCGGGTGTAAGAGAACAACCAAGATCTGATCCATATTTTAAATATTTTAAATCATCTTAAGAATTTTTTAGAATATTATTAGTTTATCTTTTAGAATATTGGTTTGATTAAGTCCGCACCAGCGAGTTTGCAAGTTAGTTGTGTACATCTAATCATATTAGTAGGACTACATGAGTACAATACTATGCTCCAAGACTGTTTAAAAATGAATTAAAGTAGGGGTTGACTGTAGATGATAATGAGACATTTTTGATTGGTGTCGAAAACTACTTTTTCAATGTGATTTGCAGTTTACAATGTAAATATGTGAGAAATGTTTCATCTTAACTTACGTAAAGAGCACAATTTTGCATGGTATGGAAGTAACCCTATCATGTTGGTCGTCTGTTAATGAAAACACCATTATAATATACACAAATTCCTGATAGAATCATAGCACAAAAACTAGTCATTATGATTGGGTAATCTAAGGCCTTAAGAGGCCCCTTCTTTTTTTAAAAAAAACATTTTCAATGTATATAAACGATCCAAACAATTTAATCACTAAAAAAAATCATAACAAATAAGTGGCAGAATGTTGCAGCAATGTTATGTGTTGCATTATAGCTGTTGTCAAATTTTTGAAGGGTTAAATTATTTATATATGAAACCGCACTACTTGTTAGTTTCTTCTCAATGAAGAAGGCTTTATATATAATTGTGATCTTAATGTTTAAAATATAAAAGTTTTATTTTGAATTTTTTTTTTTGATACAAGTTTTATTTTGAATTATATAAACGTTTTTATATATCATCGGCCAATCCCAAATAAGCCCATAGTCCCTCCGATATTTTGGTGTTGAGCCACTATTCTCCATGGCCCTGTGCTGCTTCCACGTACCTTCCTGCTCCTTTGATATTTTAGGTGGCTACTGCTTACAACTCCTTTTTTTTCATCATTATATATTTCCTAATGATAATTATCATTTTTCTAAAATATGCTCTATGTATCATCCTACCGCCACAATGAGATAATTCCATTCAAAATATTGTCAGAACTAAATGTGAAAACCTATTTTAATGGAATAACGTTTCTAAAAGTCAAACGTACGTCTAACGGTGTTTTTCTATAAAAATGAGATAATCTTCTCCATATATTTACCTCAATTTACGTAAAAGTACTTCTCTACCGCGTTTTCAAACGGGTCCTATAACTTAATTAGCTTGATCCGCTATGTTGTGAGAGACTAATCAATAATCCCGTTTGGTTACACCCATGATTGTTTTTTATCCATGGTACCACCCCAGTTTTTAATTGCAGAGTCATTTCTAACACATTTTTATTGAAATCAAAAGTAAACATTATGTGTTATTAATCAACTATCTGTATATGTAAACATTCCTTCAATAAATTTTTGTTATAAATGGATAACTCAATCATTTACTTATTATTATTGGCCTGTAGATTTGCAATTCCAGAATTGAAAAGGCAATACCAAGGAAGAAAATGGTTTTGTTCGAATCCCACCGTACCTATCTATGTGATATTGTCCATCTCAGACAATAATCTCAATATCAAACAATGGATCCGTTTGGCAAATTGCCATAAGCCACTTATAAGTACTTATTCACATAAGTCGAGGTAAATATGTTGAGGAGATTGTTTCGTTTTACGGAAAAGCACTGTTAAACGTGCTTATGAAAATAAGTCCATGGTTACCAAACAAGCCCATTATAAATCAGTCCAATCCTGTACTCAATCTCAAACCCTTCATCCTACGCATCAAACAGGTTGTAACATCTTTCTTCATTTCCATAAAATATATGTACTATATATGAGAAACCATTTATAAATAAAACATAGAAGGATAAACAGAGAGAGAGAGAGGTTTAATGAATAAAATTAGAGAGAGAGAGAGAGGGAGAGAGAGTTGCATGGTTGTTGACAAGTTGAGGGCGCGTGCTTGGGAAAGAGGGAAGAGAAAATGGAGGTACACTGAATTGGTGGGAGAGATGTTAATCACCTTAACAGAAGCTGATGACGTGGCGATTGTCAGCTTGTGGCTATGGCATGCATAGTACCGTACACGTGTTAGATAAGTGAGTTTTATAACCACCTGCATAGATATATTTTCCTAACATCGTTCTAAACAGTACGTTGATGAGAAGAAGCCTCTTCACAGTGCAGCACATTTATTGGATTACTTCGTTAGTATATATAATAAAAAAAATTGATTTTATTTAAGTTAAGATAAATATGTGAAGAGAATTATCTCATTTTATTAAAAAAATACTATTAAAAGAATTTTTAAGTGTTGTAAAACGGAGCCATCAACATTTAGAAGGGAAAAAAGTCACAATTACGTATGCCTGTATGAAAATTGTGGGTTTCACGGTAGTAGCGTTGGTGGTCATATTGAATGATTTTGACATTTTTACTCCATTTTAAACGTTTTTAAGTATAAGTTAAGGTCACGTACTCTTTTAATAAAAGCTGATGGTAATTCTTACATTTTAACTCTAAAAAATAATTAAAAATGCCATGGGATGAGTGGAAACAGTCTATCTTCCAAGCACTTTGGTTAACATAGAAAGCCAATCAAACCGCACGGTTTGAGACGGTTTATATTTATTTTTTTTAGAAAAAATATTTCAATGCATGTAGTGTGTTTATAATATCTTAATTATTATTATTATTTTAAAAATGAGTTCTTATTCAACAAATTATCGGTATTAAAGAAATAAATGTAAATTATTATAAATTAGATGTGGAATAAGGATTATAAAGGTTGGTCAAAAAAATAAGGATTATAAAGAAAGAATGAAGGGGGAGGGAGGAGAGAGAGCGTGAGAGGAAGCTGGGGGGGGGGGAGCTTGGCCTAGAACAAGGCGTGTCGTAATGAAATATAATACCACTTCATCTCTACGCATGTTTTAGAAAATTTTCTAATAATACACGTAAATTAAAGATAAAAAATATCTTTAAAATTTATAAAAAATATTTTTAAATTTGTAAAAAGTATATTAAAATCCGTAAATTCTTATTCAAAAAAGCTTCAAGTAATGTAAGTTATTTTTTTAATGCAATTAACACTTTAAGGTATTTTTTACGTATAGATCCAACATCCTAATTTTCCTTGTTTTACCTTCAACACCCTAAATTACTAACCGCAAAATTAAATATTTAATTAAAAGAAAAAACACATAATAAGTACCAAGTTAAAATTTAAAGGAATGTATAGATACTTCTAATATAATATAGTTTCTTACAATTTTTTTAATCAAATTGCAGCCACGTGATATTCAAATGAACACTATACTTTTTTTTTTTGGGGTTTGGATTACGCTTTTAATGACACGTTGCCTCCATATCAAAACAAATCTCTTTAACACCGATCCAAAGAAGTTGGCTGATGAATCATGGCTTCTACGACATCCCATATTTTACGAGTAAAATGGCCCCATACATACTAATTAGGGTCTCCAGGAATATATCATCAATGCGACAAATCATTTAAACAAAAAAAATAATAATTAGATATATATACAACGTTTGAAATATAATCAATCCTTAAATCATGATTCGATGTTTGGAAGCATTAAAACAATCCATCGCATATGATCTACTGATCTTGATCTTTCGTCTTCCTGGCTAATCCTCTCTAATTTCTTCTCACATTAATTATTACGGTCTTGCCTCGCTTGTTGATGGAATTATTCCATCTCATATTGGTTAATTATCTCTTTTTCCTGCAATGAAAATTCCTACCCGTCAGCATTATTAGATTAAAGAAGGAATCTTTTATTTTTATGTACTAAGGAATTATTATGAATTGATTAGTCTTAACAAGGAACAAGACGCGCGCTTTACGGAACTCTTAACTTTTTTTCTTAAAAAAAATCAATTATAAGTATATGGAACAAATTTGTGGGGAAGTCGACAAATGTTAATCTAATTGGTTAGGAGTTGGCATATAATTTATAAGGTTGTAAGTTCAAATAGACTACGTAAATGTATATCTAGGGGAACAAGATTTACTATGTGCTTGTTTTGAAAAAGTACGTTCAATAATATTTTTCTGCAAAATGAGATAATTTCATTCACATATTTATCTCAATTTAAATAAAAATATTTCTCTACCGTATTTTCAAATAGATAGGGATGACCGGTTTCACTTTTTTTTAATGACCGTTCAAATCGAACCCATCAAATTTTCATTGACCAGAACAATCCCACACAGCCATGCTTGCTTTTGGAGAAAAAGAAAAAAAATGGTTGTCTCCCTTCCCCATTAAGATTAATTATACTATTAATATTTTTTTAACGTGTGGTTCATACATCAAAATCTGTCACTAGTGAAATTTCAACCAGCGATTTATTTAAATATTTAGACACATCGCTTTTTATTAGCCTCGCCACACATTTAATTTCACTTTCAATTAAAATTGGGATGGCGGCAATCCCATGTCATATCGGAAAACGATGTATGAGTAATTACCAATTAATCCATTGCGAATCAAATATTTAATTAAAAAGAGGTATATATTTTAGTGGGACGGTCACTTACACATGTCATCCCTTCTCCTATATCGTATTATTGAATCGACCTATTCCCCTTTTTTATTGACACGTTATCAAATTTAACACCATTTAATACACTATTCAATATTAAATGCAAGACATTAAAAAATATTTATCAATTAGATTTAGGGGTATTGTTTTAACTTGATGAAGTGATAAGTTATTGGCGATGGTTTTAATGTAATTTCCATTTTCACGTTGAAGGTGTGAGTCGTGGTGGTGGTATGACCCCATGTGACTTACTGTGACTAGTAATTTATTATTATGGCATATAAGTTACGTTCGTTGACGATAATTAAATAAAATTAAAGGGGGAGGTGGGCGATTAGAAGAACGTGATTACGTGAAGCTTGGATGGTGTTAATTATGGGGACAGGTGTCAGGTGGGGAGGGAATAGGAGAAATGTGGGGGGCTGTTTGGGGAATATAATAAGTGGGGGTGATATTATTATTTATTTACATATGGACGGCTTTAATTGATGGAAATTGCAATAGAGGGGTCGGGATCGGGGGTGCGTTTAGCGGGGAGGTAACAGAAAAACACTTTCGGCTCCACGGAGATGGGTGGCCACGTGTCGAGGAGGTAGCATAGGGGAGCTCAGATATTCTGCAAGCGTCAATCGATTTTGACATGCGGTCCCACACGTGTCCAAATCTCGCTTGTTACGACGATCGCTTTCACTGGACAACTGGAACGGGCGGAATAAAGAGAGCCCGCTGGTTTCCGACTGCCACGCGCTCCCACTCTCCACGCTCCTCCTTTTCTCTGCCTTTATATTTTTGATATAAATATAATTATAAATGAACAAGACTTGGGCTGTGCGGGAAGAAATTAAATGACAGGTGTCGAGACAGGAAGGACACATGTGCATCCTCGAGTGTTTGATTATCGCACATGGATCGGTGAGAGGAAATAAATCGCTGCAAAAATTAAAATAAATTAATAGCATTAATTGAATTTTGTTATCAACATAAAAAAATTTGTTTATGAATCTCAACTTCTTTTCAAGTTTTTAAAGCCTTTGATACAGATGTCAAATTATGCAGAGATTTAACGCAACACATAAAACTCGCGACCTCTTTCTCAGAGAGAGTTAGAGACGTACGAAGCTATTGAACCCGTGGCTGTTGACAAATTACTCAGAGAGGTACGACGCTATTTTCTTTAAAGATGAGGAGGTAAAACCATCTAACATATTCACGTTTAGTAAAATCACTTTCTTCGAAAAAAAAGTAAAATCACTTTCTATAAATTAGGGGATATTTGAATTAATTTTTTAAAATTGATTTTACAAGATAAATATTTTTAAAAGTAATTCTAGGTAGTTGCTAATGTGCGTATTTAGGAATCAGTTGGGAGAGTAATTTATTTTACTTAAATCGAGAAAAGTATGTGAGAGGCGTTTTATTTCAACTTATATGTAATGTGGTTTCAATGTGAAATCAAACAAGTAAAATAATCTAAAACACACAGCCAGTTTAGTGCTTATTTGAGAACTCATTTTCTCTAACGTACACGTAAGTCAAGATAAAACCATCTTGAAATCTGTAAAAATTATATCGAAATCAATAAAAACTATCTCAAAATCCATAAAATCACTTTAAAAATCTTGTTTGTACCAACGAATTTTCCAAACACTGAGGGGAGCCCGAGCTTTCTCCAGCCGTTTGAATGCTAGATGCTGGAATGGTGTTGATTTATCAACCCATCTATGAGAGCACGTTGGCTATTAGAATGAAAAAAAGTACCCACTAGATGCTAGTGTCTATATTCGTCCTTATTTACTGGCATTGCCTCATGGACCTATTTGAATCTAGTTAGAAACTAATTTTTAATATAATTTATTGGATTAAAGTATACTTTTAATCCTTTATATTTACTTCAGGTTTCATTTTAGTCCTTTTAAATTTAAAAAGTGTACTTTAATCCCTTAAACTTAACGCCGTTGGTTTCTCTTAACGGAAATTACTGACTCATCGAATTTAATTGATGACTGTGCAATAAAACATCGACAAAACATACTCAAATTTTAATTTTAATTTAATAATATAATAAATTTGATATTTTAAGTTGTGTAAAATAAAAAAAGATTTAAAGCAATAGTGTTGAGTTTGATGAATCATCAATTTCCGTTAAGAGAGACTACCGACGTTAAGTTTGAGGGATTAAAATTGCACTTTTAAAACTTAAAGAACTAAAATGAAATCTAACGCAAATATAAAAAATTAAAAATATACTTTAACCAATTTATTGTTTATAACATAGTTTTATAAAAGAAGTTTTATTTTTATCATATGAACGCTTTTTTTTTTTTTGTAACGTGATGATAATTATAATTTTCCACTTGATTTTATATTTTTTGAATTGATGTTCTTTTTGGGTCATCCCTCCTCCACCCATATTTGTGTTTGTTTTAAAATTTTAAAAATGTCACCAAAACTGGCAACAAGAAAAAGAAATTCGCAAGGCGCGTGTTCTGTTTGTGCACGGAAGTGAACGTGGAGACCAGAAGCCAACAGGAATCTCGTATTTTACGATCGTGCCACGTGGTGACATCTTCGGACGAGTGTCATTGAGCCTTTAAATAAAAAAGAAAAAGAAAGAAAAATTGAGAGGGGGAGAGAGAGAAGTGTGTGAGAGAGAGAGGCGGGGTCGTCTCGAGGACCACATGCGTGTCAGAAAAGGAAGAACATTTCAATCAAGCGTGGTGCGAAATGATTGGCCCTTGTACCCGGTACCCGAAAAAGCCCTACACGTGTTGAATTTCTATCGGATTGTGATTCCATGGACGGTGAAGATTGCATCTTGGTATTCAATCGTTCGACGTCATACCAACTGTATCTGTCGGATCATGCCCGTGACGGTGACGGGCAGTCTGCCCGTGAGAAATGTGGCCCCCAGTTGAATTTGCGAAGCTCCCCCCTCCCTAATTTCACTAGAAAAGCTTCCCCCCACCCCATGGCAATGGGTCCTTTCATCCTGCTCTCAGCTCTCAACGGATCTTCTTCTCTCTTAATTTTCTCTGCCTGCTTCGCCTTTTTGGCTTTTGTTAATTCTGCTGCTTCTTCTGCTTTAGAAGATTTTTGGTAGTTGGGGCTCTCGGAATTTTGCGGGGCTTTCTTTTTGCTTCTTGATTGATCTATTTGGTGTGTTAGTGATGGCTGGGATATGCTGTGGTGTTGTTGGAGAAGCTGAGACTCCGACTCCGACTCCGATTGAGCCGGCACGAACTTCTCGGCGCCGGAGGTTGGATATAATGCCCTTGAAGCTTATGGCTGACATGGCTGTGCCGCCACCTGAGAACTGCAGCCTGAAACGTCAAAAGCTGGATCTCTGTACTACTTCTCAGACGCAACCCAGAGATTGCGTGAACGCACTTGAGAATTGTGAACCTAGTGGTGTTAAGAAGGAAGAGGAACAGAAAGAGGAACAGAAAAAAGGGGACAAAGCTCTGTCCATGGTTTCTTCGTTAAACTCAGCTGCTACAAAAGAGGGTGATAATGAGGATATTCGTGAGTGTACAAAGTTTGGGATTACATCGGTTTGTGGTAGAAGGAGGGATATGGAAGACGCGGTTTCAGTTCGTCCGTCGTTCTGCCAAGAACAGGGTCAAAATCAGGAGTTTCACTACTTCGGGGTGTTCGACGGCCATGGTTGCTCTCATGTAAATACTCTGATCCGTCCAAAATTGAGTGGTCTTGTTTAAAGTAGTCGATCCATCTGGTTCTTAGCTTGCTTTCGTTTATTTGTACAGGTAGCGACGATCTGTAAGGATAGGTTGC
>JANTPZ010095126.1:0-11353 GCA_025593235.1 Vachellia pachyceras | reverse complement strand
GGAAAACATGAACCATTAGCCTCTCATTGGCCAAAATCAAAATAATGACAAAGTTAAAGGATCCAAGATTGCATGAAAAAATTTATCAACACCCATCAAGTGAAGATCACTCGTCTCTTGTAAAATATGCCACAAATAAGAATCTGATAAAGAACTGCTCATATCAGTGCTAGTCACCTCCTCTCTTTTATTTTTCAATGCTAACAATGACTCGTCCAGTCTCCTGTCATCAACTCAGATACTCAGGAGTCCGACTCCTTTATGATGTTTCTGAGCCAGTGTTCTCACTGAGTACATACCAACAGCCAGATCATGACAATAACTGGCCATTCTTTCTAGATCAACCTTCTCTCGCTTAATAACTTTCATCGCATAGTTAAATCACCTGAAAACCATCTTCACCGTAATAGATATATTTTAATTAAATATTCAACTCCGCTATGCACACCAACGAAAATTAAAATCAACAGATGTCCATGCAGGATGATAAAATTTCTCAGTAGTTCATCTTAAAATTCAAACCATCAAAACAGACGGTTTCCATCACCATACATGCATGAGCCACGTCTCTGCCATTTCTATCCACTTTCTATATTCGGCCAAAAGAAAACGCTATGCACTTACCATTTATAGAAGGCAGTATTAGGGGGGAAATTAAACAAAACACCATTTTCAGAGTAATAATAAGCAATAGTAAGAATGCAAAATCACTGGCCATATTCTCTGGGGCCCACTTTCTCTCCTGTCTAGTTTAAAGCGCGGCAATTTGCCAGCATGTGGAGGCTACATTACTAGCTTTTGCTCTGGGCCACACCTCCACGCTTAAGTTACCCAGCATTTGCAGTTATGAATAAGAATACCAGCTAGTCATTAATGAATTTGATGGTACCAACAGTTATTACACCTACTTGTATTTTCTTATTCAAATCCGCATCCACAATACGGCGGTACGAATCCACGACCCCAGTCATGGTATAGCATATTGAAATCTGGGCCGAAAAAGGTGTCATGTTCTGATTTGTGGCCACGCATACTACACTGCGAGTGCATGCACCTGATTAATTCTGCAGCTGAATTCCACCGCCCAAAGGCCCTATATATACCCCCACTCTCTGGGTTCAGAGATCCCATCAGCCCCATCCTCCCCCCCTGCTTTTATATACAAAGTTTGCTGAATCGGGAGGATTCTTCAAGAACTGGCCATGGCTAATTTCCTTGCTGCTTTCATCTTGGCCCTCATTGCCATTTCCATGCTTCAAACTCTGGTAAATCTTGCTGCAACAAGTCCCCCTCCTCACATTTTGAATGCTCTGTTTGATGTCAAGGTTGTTTCCGCCCTCACATTGTAGTATCTCTGATCTTTTTGCAGGTGATGGCCTCCCATGGCCAAGGAGGCAGCCTCTATGACAACAAGGTAACCTAGCCTCTTGTCCTTTTTTTCTGTCGATTGTGCGGTGTGAACTTGAAGAAGCATTGTGTTTTCTGATGTTTTTGTGCTGCTTAATTGCGATTTTCAGGGCCGAAACCCGTATGGACCCGGCAGTCTCAAGGGCTACCGTAAGTAAAGTTCCTTCGTTTTTGTTTTTGCTTGGTTTGGCTTGGCTTCATTTTCTCTCCTTGTGAGCTAGCTCTGTGATCCATGGGAAGGGAAAAAGGAACAATTTTTTTAGCGTTTTACACTCGAAATCCAGCGATTAGATGCACTGTAGCTTTCCGTGTCCTTGAAAGGAATGAAATACTTTGAATTGACGATATGACCCTCGATTGTCGGTTAAATTTACCTGGACTGTAGTCAAAAGTTGGTCTAAGTAAAAGCTGCAATGCTTGACCAACATGCATGAAAATAAATGAAGTAAAAAACTAATTGAGGCATGTCTGATGTTCGGGCGTGATATGACCAGAATGCCCATCCCAGTGCAACAGGAGGTGCGGCCAGACCCAATACAGGAAGCCTTGCCTGTTCTTCTGTCAAAAGTGCTGCAGGAAGTGCCTTTGCGTGCCCCCGGGGTATTATGGGAACAAAGCCGTGTGCCCATGCTACAACAACTGGAAGACCAAGGAAGGAGGACCCAAGTGCCCTTAAGCTATAATATCTTTCCAATTGTGTCTCTTGCTTGACTCCTATATTATGGCCATACCTTACTACTGTTACTGCTACCATATTTCTATCACAATTTCACATGGTTGGCCCTTTTAGCTCTCTTAAATGTTTTGTTGTGCTCGAGGATGTCTCCTGTTTTAGTCAACCTAATCATAGACTCCTCTGTTCTGTTGTCACTCCACAAAGGCTTCTGCTTTCGATGAGAGTGGCTTTTTGTGTAATCCAATGGCTCCTATCAATGAACTTCTAATGATATTTTTATATATTCCCACTTACTCCCACAATTCGTGGTTTGTTGCTCGCCCTTAACATTTAACAATTAGAGCCATGACCTCTATAAACGCACAAGGAGATGGAGCATAGCTCGAAATTAACAAATGGAATTGGGCATAGTGAGAAGATAAATCAATGAGTAGAAGTAATTTTAGAAGTGCTTACTCATAAAAGGAACTTGGATTGGATGTTATGGAAGCTAACAAATGTAGCTCACTGTGACACTTCTGCGATAATCAAGTGACTCGAACGCTTTGATTTTTTTTTTTTTCGTGTGCTCTCGTAACGAGGATTCACGAATTCTTTGAGTTATACTAGTCACCCATCTGATGATTTATATTAAATATACTTCGTAAAGGCAATTGACTCGCGTAACTTTAGCTGAAAAAAGCGTCCTCGCATAATTACTTCTCCTTTGAAGTTGGTCCACGCCACAAACGCTACGGATCTAGGCTCGTTCTTGTTTATGGAATACAATGGATTTATCATGTTATGTTGTCGTTTTATTTTTCTTCATAGGCCCTATGACTGTGGGCTGGGCGTTGGGTAGGAAAAGCCCACGTTGATGAGGGAAAACATTGAGTCGTGGATCGATACGCTGAGGGGTACAACCCCGGGCGGTTTTTTTTGGCGACAACCTTGGCCTACTACATCTATACAAGATTACAGTATTGCATACCCTTATTTGATGCGACCAAACAACAACTAGATTTTCATTACTTATTTATCCACAGTCAATTGTACTGATTCCCTATTTACACTAAATTACTGAACACACAATTGAAAGCTGATATGAACATCCCCCTACACACACGGCTATACATAGTCCCAGGCACAAGTTAGTGAGCTTTAGATTCGGATTCTCTCTGTATAACTCCAGATCTGCAACTCGTCTCCAGATTCTGGACATTACGTAGAGCACAGGTTACTCCGATCGGTACCTTTCCCGGAAGTATCTCCACAGCCCAAATAAACACAAAACCACAATCAGAGTTATCCTTTTGAAAAGAATCGTGCATGAAGCAGCTAGGAAAGTAGGAATTCTGGTACACCCATCTATATATGTACAAAAATTAAAGCAACTTACCGGCACTCGTACATCAAGGACATTACGTATAACGGAGCCAGTGCAAGCACCAGACCCTGCGTTGCCAATGCTTCAATGGATTAATTACTTTCAGAACAGTAATATTGAACGTCAACAAGTAATAAAATGGATTTGTCTGTCATCCACACTCACGAATATAAGGTAATTAAACATTTTGTCCTGCTGCTGATCTGGCCTATAGTAGTAAACGTCCCTCAGAATCATCACGACGAAAATCTGCAAGCAATTCATTAATCACAACAGCCTTATAAAACCATTTTCTTAAGTTCATTATTCTCAAATTGAGGAAAGTGTGAAAGCATGATATGAAGTTGATTAACTGTAATTTACATATATAGATTGATGCTTATCCATATTGTATATATATGTGAAACGGATCAACTAATATCAATAGGATGAAGTAGTGGTGAGCGTGAAAGCTTACGATGAGGGCGCCTGTTCCGCACAGGACGCCTCCAGTTGGATGTCTGAAGTCACAGTCTTCATTCAGGGCTGCCGCTGCGCTATCCGTCGCCATCTCCGCCAGCGCTAGCGGAGAATAAATCTGAGCATTAGTTCCTGGAATTCTCCACCCTTCCCTGCAATATTAACTTACAGTTCCAACTCAACAAGTAATAATTAAAACTATAAAATACAACTATCACTATTCGAAAACCAAAAAAAAAAAATCGTTTTCAATCAGTTTCACCTCTTCTAATCTGCTAGTGCCCTCCACACCAAAATGTTAAAGACATGCAGTGTATTTATCTAAAGAAGTGTGTTTGTGTGTATGTGTGGGTGTAACTTAATTACCTGTCATTATTCTCGTTGTTATTGCAAGAGTTCCGTGCGTTGACAGCATAACCTTGACGGTAAGGCTGCATATATATAGCCAGATCATGATAGGATAGATCAAAGAGTTTAAGAGGACTAAAGCACGTAGTTGCTATATCTGTGTGTAGAGAGTGAGGTAAGTGAACGTGTACGGAGGGATTGGATTCTCTTGACTCGGCAATGGTCAGAATGTGCAACACGCACATTAAAAGAGAATTAATACGATCCCTCAGAGTTTGTACGTCAAAGGATATATGCACCTCCATACCTGGCGGCAGATCTCACAAGTGGTGTTCACTTTGATATTGCACCATTTCTGGATGCATCTCCTGTGAGCGTACTAGAACAAGTGAAGACGACCAAGTGTAAGAAGTTTATCATTTCACATATATCGATCTCTGTCGCAGACTTAAGTCAAAAACTAAGTTAAACGCGCGCGCGCATGTGCTTTAATAATAACCATTCACATAACATTTATGAAGATCTGGAGTAAGCTAATAATATTTCGCCTTCAGAAAGTATTCGATAATACACCAAAGACGATCGACCTTTTCTAAAACAGTCACGAGCAACATGAATGTTATATTTCATGTGAGAATGCGCTATTGCCTATTGCTTTGGATAAGTTTAATTCTACTCATTACGTCTTTGTCTTAGAAAGACTTCAATTCCAAATGATCCATCGGAATTAACTTCCAAACAAACGAATTACCATACTCGGCCTTTGTTATGTTACTCGAGAACTTAGAAATTAGTAAAGCTAATTCATGAAAACAAAAACGGCCATCATTTTAGTGATAGACGCTTCAACACAATATTTTGTAATTATAACTATAGATAATTGTAACTTAAGGCACAGGATATGTTTGTTTATGCTGAGGGACATTATGTATGTATGTATGTATGTATGTATGTATGTATGTATGTATGTATGTATGTATGTATGTATGTATGTATGTATGTATGTATGTATGTATGTATGTATGTATGTATGTATGTATGTATGTATGAACCCTGCGCGCGGTTGGGTGAAGATTAAGTAGAAGTAGAAATACCTTCAAAGTGCCACTGCAGCCGCAAGGTGTTTCAAATCCGGAGACGCCGTCCTCCTCGTGACAGAAACGACATTCTGCTCTTGATCTGCCGCCGGCTCCTCCTTCCCGGGTTTTCTTTCTGCTGTCCCTATCATTCTTGCTTGCGGCCGAATTATTGGCCTTATCGGCCTCCATGGCTGCACTCATTATCTGGTCCATCGGAATCGCATTGCTAGGGCTACACGAAGAAGATGTCTGATCGGTTGGACCGGTCAGAAGTTGCTCAGGACAAATAATGATGTAATCTTTCATGTCGCGACCTGCGAGCATATGGAACAAATGTTTATAGAGTTCAGGTAACATCAAGAATAATCTCTTTTGTATCTTGGTTGAGAACGGTGCAAAGGTTAAAATGGTGCTTTCACATTTTCCGATCGATCAGGCTAACAAACAAATGTTCAGGGAAAGCCAAGCGCACACTGTTTCAGATATTTAAGTGGAAAAGGACATGCAGAGTTTCTATTATGTAGCAAAACTACAAAGGCCTCCGTTTCAGACCTTCATGCTTCATATGCATGAAGTCATCATCATCTTTAGTTAAACTCATGCAAAACAAAAGAGTATGTTCAAAGTAAAAATAAGCAATAATTGCGTATTAACAGAATGATCAAAATTTAAAACCCAATTCAGATCTTTATCACGTTATTATAAACATGCATGATCAATATAAATTGACTAGAGAATTTATATAATGTCTCTGCGTGCATATAGAAACGGGTAAATGCGTGCTGAGTGGCATACTTTCATGTGTATCAGAAAAGAGGAAGAAAGAAGAAAGACAAAACCCAATTAGCTTCTCGAATAAATCTCTCCACTTGCAGGCAAAGAAACGTGAATAGCCGTCTCTAAACTAGCACACCGCTTCATAAATAAAGGGAAGAAATTAAACAAACAAAGCTTCGAAACCGACCCAGTTCACACAGATATATGCATATATGTATGTATCCACCGTTCTGTTCACGCACATATGCAAGGTCTAAACAAGATAGAAATATAAGCATTGAAAAAAAAAAACAGTAGAAGAAGAAGAAAAATTTGGTTCGAGGCCCTGGAAAGTGGAAACACAAAAAAAAGGCGTTAAATCGAATGTGACTGTCATCTGCTATGAAAATCAGCTTAGAGGACGAAGACTCATATCTAGCTGTTGCCGAGGGACCAAATTAGGAGAGAATATGGACAATCAAATTTGAACAGTAGATATAGAAACTAGAGGACTGAGGGGAAGAAAGCAGGGATCAAAAGACGAAGGAAAATTATGAAAACTATTTACATATACTGTACATATTACTGTGAATCGTTGCTGTCTCACCTTAAATTTCTGTGGCTTTCAGGACTTGAGTGCAGAGGGAATCGAAGCCAATTTCTCGCACTTATAGAAGGAAGTGATAAGAGTGTAAAATGCTAAATCGGGGATGAAAACAAAAGCCCTCCCGGAGCTGTTAGGTTCGGAGTTCCTTTTGGCAACTCGATGGCCTAGCCTTCTATGTGGTCAACTACGTGGCGGAGGGACTCGTAACGAAACCTCTCTGGGCCACATACTCAGTCTCTATCTTCCTCTTCGTTTCCTTGGTTTCTTCTGCTTTCTCTGTTACGCAAAAGCTGCTCACTTACTGTTCTGCACTTCCCACCGACTGCTCCTATCTTCATCTCGTCGTTTTCCTGATCGCCTCCGTTTATCTCCCTCTTCTCACGCCTATTTAGTTACCTGGCACGTCCACATTGAACGTCGGCTTTTCTTTGCCATGATATCCTCTCATAAAAAGGGCTTTATGTTGTGCTCATTAATCCTCACTCTTGTGAGGGCTCTATGGATTACGTTAACGTTGTTTGATTTCATTCATTACTTCATCAGTTGCGTGGAACATTCAGTCGGTGATTTCATGTATAATATTAATTGTTCCCCATGAGATCAAAGCAAACAAAAGGTAATGATGCTACTATACATGTTACCTGAAAGAAAAGGCAGAGGTGAAAAAACTATCAACCTGTTTTACGACCCGCTAAAAAGAAGGAAAGGAAGAAACCTTCTCAGCTTGCTACAGTTGATGTAACGTGTTATGTCTCTGTAGAAAACAGGAACACTTTATTTCCATTATTGAACAAACACAGTACTCGTTGAATGGGGTTTTATTAATTTCATTTACTGTAAAAATAATTGAAGCACAAGACTCGTATAGATGATGAGAAATTCATGATACAGTGCATTCATTTTAATACGATGACAATGGAGTAAAATACAAATTGGTACTCTCGGCTATATATCTATATATATATATATATTTCCAACGAGCGATTTTGTTGCAGTATTCTTCCTCCTCTCAGCAGAACATGACATGTTAATAACTTTTAACGGCTATAACACCACGATATCAGGAATCTTAACGACAATAACCTTGTTATTTCTTTTGCAGCTGCTCGCTGAATGGTCTAATCTCCCCTATCCGTCGAGTCATGGCGCGTTTTCCTCCACCGGCCACCACCGCCATAGAACTCAAGGCAGAAATAAAATGAAAAGGAATTTATGTTTCTTTCCCGCCACACCGTGCGTATATTTTATTTTACTAATCAATAGCCCAGGTTTATTAATTTTTTATCGAGTGATAGTTGTTTTTGTAAAATACTAGATCGCGCATGTTTGGCAATCACGTTTGTGTGAGTCAAATAAAACTTCTCTCACAAGCTTACCTCGGTTTGTGTGAAATCATTTTCACAACGTATTTCTAAACACACATGATATGGTTCATCCTTGTATCATTCTATATAATCCAGAATTATCAATAAAGAATCTATGGTAAGAGTATTTACGAGTTGGGTTAAGTTTGGCCTAGTGCAAAATGAATAAATAGAAAATCAAAAGTAGAGATTCAGAATAAGGCTTTTATGATGAAAGTTTGATGGGGTTTAATGAAGCACACCCAGAAGCCCTTTGGGTGCGAGTTCTTCGAAACAAATATCACCACGGCTCAAATTTGATCCCAATATAGATGTAAAACGTCCTAGTTCAAGTCTATGGAGGGGAACACGTAATAATTGGGAGAATGTGACTTAAGATGTTATACGAGTGGTTTTGAGGAATGTGGGGAATGTTGTTAGGTGGAAGCTTGGTAAACATAGTGATTCCTCACTAGAATCAGCTTACCACTTATTTTTTTTAGATAGAATCTTACCACTTATTGACATAGGATGAAACCACCCAATCTCATATGGAATAAAAATATGGAAGATACACATACTCCAGTGCTATAGATCTCTCTTGTGGCTTGCGACCAGGGACCGCTTGCTGACAGATCATGAATGGATGTGTAGGGGAATATGTCCTTCAACGAAAAGGCTTGGTGTGACCATCAGGGGGAGGATACCCTTCATGTACTTCGAGATTGTGTTCTGACTAAAGCTTTATGGCTATCCATCATCAAACCAGGTTGCTTTGACACTTTTTTCAACTGCAGTTTCTGGGAATGGTCTTCTCTCAATATTAATATGTTGGTGGGCGTAGGAGAGGACCACTAGAGGGAAATCTTTGACCTTACACGTTGGCTTTTATGGAAACGAAGAAATGAATAAGTATTTGAGAATTTAAACAAAAGCATTGACCAATTCCATATAAGGGCTAATGCAGTGTTTCAAGGCCTTATAACAACAAAAATGGCGTTGTTGAATTCCAGCATTCATGGTTAAGTGAGAGCGGTAGCTTATGAGACCACATTAATAGCAAAAGGGTGGACGATGGTGAATGTGGATAGTGCTGCTTGTCTTACGTCTAGGCAGGCGAGCTATGGGGGCACCATAAGGGATCACTAAGGTGCAATCCGTGATACCTTCTGCTGAACATTGAAGGAGGAGATACGCTTTTTGCTGAATCGTGGGCTTGCTTCATGGGCTTGAGACATGTATGGGATGGTGTATTAAGAGATAGTGGTAAAGAATGACTATCTCGAAGCTATTCAGTTAATAAAAGAGGGGGCGAATGAGCTGCATGCTTATCATGCATGGCCACGAGATGCTCAGTAGACGATTGAGATACATCACTATCAGCGGAAGCAAAATCCTATAGTAGATTCTCTAGCAAAGAAAGCATTGTTAGTCTCACTTGAACTGCATTTTTACCCCTTTAGGATCTTCTCTCCTTAGCATCTTCCATGGTAGTGTAGTTTTTTATGTTCCTGCTGTATAAAAAAAATAAAAATTTTGGTTTCATCAATTGACAATGAAATAATTAGCTTAATCTAAAATTTATGGATGCTTAATATCAATATACTCAATACCTAAAAGGTCCCCCTTCCACCGTCGCTACACAAAGTTGGGCTACTTGGGCCATAAAGCCCATTTTTCTGAAAATTTAAAAACGACCCAATTGAATTCCCGCCAAAACACTCCCGCCACCAATAAAATGACCAAAAAAACCTCATTCTGCCAGAAATGTCCGATAGAGCAGGGGGACTATTCCCTCCTCCGCTGAAATTCAAATTCGGAATCAGTGGAGTGCGGATCAGGTTCAGCCGTTGAAGGCTTATGGTTCTGAGTTGACTTGGAATTTGAACCGCTCGAACAGGTTATGGCTGATGGGTCTGACTCAGTCCCCGCAGGATCCAGACGACCCAGGCTCTTCATCAAAGAAATGATCATGAGGAACTTCAAATCTTATGCCGGCGAGCAACGAGTTGGCCCCTTCCACAAGGTTTTGCATTTCTTCTCGTCCCCTTAATGTTTAACCTAGCACCTAGGGGTTTCATACGCTTCTTCAATTATTCCCATGTATATGACAATTTCGGCCGGTGGCCGGAGTTTCATGGCAATAAATCTGGTCCAAAGTAGAATAACGCTCCATTGAGCTTACATATTAGGGCCTGTTGTCAAATCTCCGTTAAAATTTTGCATCTTTAGGAGGCTAAAGAAGCATCTTTGAGGCCTTCAATGTGGTTTCTTGTATCTGTCCAAAAAAAAAAATTGCAGTCTCTTGTAAATTACACGAGCTTAAAAAAGTTTCTGTTTCCACTTCTATAATTTTAACTTGTTTTCCCACCCATCACGGGCTTCAGAGCTTTTCTGCTGTGGTTGGGCCTAACGGGAGTGGAAAAAGCAATGTGATCGATGCCATGCTCTTTGTGTTTGGTAAGCGAGCCAAGCAGGTGTGTATCTTTGACTTTATGATCATCCTTGTGCTAACTTTTACCCATAACGGGAGAAATCAATGAAGTGATCTCTATTCTTCCAGATGCGACTGAACAAAGTTTCCGAGCTTATCCACAATTCTACGATTACCAGAATCTGGACAGCGCAGGGGTTTCTGTCCATTTTCAAGAAATTGTTGATTTGGTACAAATTTTTATCATAGTTACATTTATTTTTTCAAGTTTTTTTTTTAAATATTCTCCTTATATTATACTAAAGATACGGAAAGAATGAAGCACAACCGAAGTAATCCAATAAATTATTGAACCTTCCAGGATGGTGAATTATATGAGGCTGTTCCAGGAAGTGATTTTACAATCACTAGGGTAGCTTTCCGCGATAACTCATCAAAATATTACATCAATGATCGCCTCAGTAATTTCACTTAAGTTACTAAGAAACTCAAGGGCAAATGTGTTGACCTTGACAATAACAGGTTTTTGATCCTTCAGGTTTGGAATTTGTTATAAGGCACTTTGGTTTATTCGATATGCTTCTATCCATCTCTCTGGAAGTTGAGCTGCTTGTTTTCAGGGTGAGGTTGAGCAAATTTCTCTCATGAAACCAAAAGCTCAAGGACCACATGATGAAGGTTTTCTAGAATATCTTGAGGACATCATTGGAACCAACAAATATGTTGGAAAGATAGATGAATCATATAAACAGTGAGCACTCTTGCTCTATTTTAATAAACAATAGTTGAGAACATGTAACTTTCTTAATCATCACAAAAATTTACACTTACTCTTGACTGCTTTTGTATAATTGGATTTTCTGGAATTTCCAAGAAAT
>JANTPZ010095121.1:0-18668 GCA_025593235.1 Vachellia pachyceras | reverse complement strand
GAGTGGGTTGAACAGTTCCAAATCCAAGAACACGAGAATACGAACCATCAACAATAGTGATGAAAGAAGGGTTGGCATATGGCGTAAATGATGAGAAGAGATGACGATTACCTGTCATGTGATCAGTGGCACCGGAATCGATTATCCACTTCAAGGAAGAAGTAGCAAGGCAAGAATCAACTCTACCTGTAGCAAGAGCACTAGGAGCGGATGCAGTAACACCACTAGCTTGAGAAGCAGCCATGAGGAGAAGAAATCAAATCCCGTAAGAACCAATCAACAGTTTAGAACAACCGTGGTCACAATAAAAAACCAACAACACCAAAACAGCCGTTAACTACCAAATAGCAAACGGGCAGCAACTAAACATCACAAACCAACAAACTAGAAGCAACCAGCAGCCAAAAGCAAACCCAGAACACACTGCATAGAAGAAACGCACAAATCGGCCGAACAGAAACGAAACGTACGGACAATGAACAGTGACGCTCTCAAAACCAGAAACGCGACGCCGTCGGAAAGAATAGTGATGCGTACAGACTTGTACTGACGGTGAATAGTGCTCTGTACGGACGATGAGCAGTGACGGCGCAGAGAAATAGCTAACCCTAGGTTAGGCTCTGATACCATGTAAACTGATGCACTGTAAAATTCACATCTATTGAATTACCCGGGAGGGATATATATACATTAAGGAGGAGACTTCTTATTAATGGCTCATTACTACAATTAAATACACAAAATCATAATTCTAATTCCTGATTGTAAATGATATATTTCCTAATATATATCTCAATCATATCTCAACAGAAACAAACCGCCCAACCTGAGTGGTTTAATGACACTTCCTTTACTCAGTTTCTTTTTAGCTGCTGGAAAATAAAAATTGAGATGTACTTGGAAAAAAAAGGAAAACTCAGTTTGTTGAGTATGGTGTTTGTGTTGTTTTGGATTTGCAACCTATCAGGCGAGCTGCATTAAGCTGGGATGGTGAAAGTTCTTTCCTGTTTACATCAAGTTCGGCTCCCTATGATTGTAATGATAATAGAGAATGCAATGAGGTAACTTTGAGTGCAATTTCCAAACTTGACCTGCAAATTATTAAATGCCTAGTTTTACATTCCAGGATCTTCTTTAGATCTATTATGAAATGGTTAAACGTTTCATGCAAAATGCCGCATAAAGCATGCATTCCACGTTATTCATATCAATGAACATTGTCTAGGATCTTGTTTCTCACTTTTTGGTGGGCACTTATATGCGAGAGTATATCTGTTTATCAGATTTGATGTACTTCTTTCCAGGATACCCCAGTTGTGCCAATTGGTAGAAGCCCCAGGACTGATGTCCTTCTAAAAGCTGAAAATGTGGTATTGGAGTTTGGTGGCTGTGCTCTAAGACTGTCAGCTCTTTATATATCCTTTTCATGATTGATTTTATGAACATCATAATAGTTTTCTCATCCAGGTGGTTTTTGCAATTATTTTCACATCTCATATCAACCTTGACATTTATAAACAAAAATGGCAGAGGTGCACATGCTTATTGGTTAGAGAAGGGGGTTGTTGACGCCCGTCCAGATCACATCCTGAATTTTATTCATTATGAGGTAAGAATGTCAGTGTATCTCCAGCTCTATACTGTAATTTTGTAAACTGTGATTGAAATGGTGGTAATATTTTTAAAGATAATAATACCTATGTTACGATAATGAGATGTTGAATTGTATGTTCCATCCATGGCTTTGTCAGAGGAGGTTTCCAGTTTCTTGCTTATTTGTTTTCACTTTCATTTCACTTGCTAATTGTGTTTCATGCCATTTTCTGTACCACGAGACTTTACTATAGATAGTTTGTCTATTACATTCCATTATTTCATCCAAGTATAATCATATATTTATGGTTTTCATGATGAGTTAAGCTAATTAGGCAGTAATTTTCTAACCAGGATGCAGCTTCCCTCTCGATTGCAATCTTGAAGAAGAAATTAAAAGGAAGGATTTTTTTGGTTTGTGATAATCATCCTTTGTTCAGGTCACATACTTCTTGAATTAAATGACAATTCTACCTTTCCAATTTTTTTTTGTTTCATTTCTTTTGCTGCTTTGGGTTTTACTTTTGTGTACTGTTGCCACCATATTTTGTTCTTCCTTTTCTTTCTTCTTTTTTCCAGAGGGGCAAAAATCCTTATAGACAACAGTCTCCTCATCTGCATTTATACAGACAACAGGTGATGGATCTGGTCAATCAAAGCGGGAAATTTGGAAAGAAGTTTCAGAAATTTACTAGTAAGCACAGCTGTCTTACTGCTTGATCTACAGTATGGGGAAGGATCTCAATTGTTGCTTTATTTTGTTAGCATTATTTTACTTCGGAATATCAAGGCATCACTTGTTTGCATCTTGTCTTTACAGGCTCTGATGGCCCCCTGGGTAAGAGATTGGACAACTCCAAAACACGCCAAGAAATATGGTGGGAGCCGAAGTACTCCAGCTTTGCTTATTTTCTGGAGACCCTATGATTGAACTCCTAAACATATCCTTGCTGATGTACGTATGTACACCAGCCATGGCTTTCCATAGATATGGTTTGTACGTATGTACATGTACAAGTTATTTATTCTTTCGACAGTTCGCTATACCCTCCTCCCTACGAGAATTATACGAACCACTTAGAGTTAGCAGCAGAGAAAGACTGAAAATTTTAGCATCTGTAACTCCATCTGGAGCTGTAGAAACCACCCCATCTACATTTAGAAACAAAGCCCCAAAGGACATCAACATCTTGGTAGTGCGTTCCTCTGGGTACATTGGGAAATTTGTGGTTAAAGAATTTATAAGCAGAGGCTTATAGCCATTGCTAGAGAGAAAAGTGGAATTAGGGGCAGAAATGACGGGGAAACTACCTTGTCTGAGTTGAAAGGAGCTAATGTGTGCTTCTCAGATGTGACCAATCTGGACGTTCTGGAGAAATCTTTGGACAATTTAGAGGTTTCAGTTGATGTTGTAGTATCATGCCTTGCTAGTTGAAGTGGCAGGGTCAAGGATTCGTGGAAGATTGATTATGAGGCAACAAAGAGTAGCCTACTAGCTGGTAAGAAAATTGGGGCATCTCATTTTGTGTTGCTTTCAGCAATGTGTGTGCAGAAACCCCTTCTTGAATTTCAGCGAGCAAAGCTGAAATTTGAGGCTGAGCTGATGAAGGACGCTGAAGAAAATGATGGGCTCACTTACAGTATAGTGAGGCCTACTGCATTCTTCAAAAGTTCGGGTGGTCAGGTTGAGTTGGTAAAAGACGGGAAGCCTTATGTTATGTTTGGAGATGGGAAGCTGTGTGCTTGTAAGCCAATATGTGAACCAGATTTGGCTTCTTTTATTGTGGATTGCGTGTTGAGTGAGGACAAAATCAACAAGATATTACCGACTGGAGGGCTGGGAAAGGCACTGACACCATTGGAACAAGGGGAGATGCTGTTTCAACTCTTGGGCAAGGAGCCTAAGTTCTTGAAGGTTCCCATAGAAATATTGGATTTTGCTATTGGGATTCTTGATTTTCTGGTTAAAATCTTCCCTTCATTGGAAGATGCTGCTGAGTTTGGGAAAATTGGAAGGTATTATGCAGCTGAAAGCATGCTAATTTTAGATCCTGAGACTGGAGAATATAGTGCTGAGAAGACACTTAGCTATGGGAATGATACATTAGAAGAGTTCTTTGCCAGAGTACTGAGGGAAGGGATGGCTGGTCAGGAATTAGGTGAACAGACAATATTTTAGATTACGATGATGGGCTCTAGGGGTCTAATGAAGCAATCCAATTTTGTATATGTTTTCATGTTCGCATTCAAAGCAAACATTGCTGTAATTTTTACATGTTTCAAGCAATGGTTGTTGAGAGGAAGTTCTGGTCTCTAAAGGTACTTTATTGATTCTTCAATAGCAAATACTACCGTTCACATTGAATGTCCTGAAGTCAAGTTCACTTTTGCTCTGATAATTAGTATGAACCTTTGTACAGATGTAATTTGCGGATGCCCAATTGTAGTACGTCCTGATTTACCAAGTAATCATGGGAGTGTTTGGATAGCAGTAGGCCAGCGCTTTTGGGGACAAGAGCACTATTGGCCTGATGTGGAACGTTTGGGTCGGTGTTTTCGTGGAATGCCTTCTGCGGGCGAAGGAACTTCTGGCCAGAAGGTATAAGGGGGCATGGTGAGGCATTTATCACGGTGGAGGAGTTCATACCGTTCGCTGGAGCAATACGTTAGGTTGGCCAGCTCCTTCTTCCAGCTGTGACTCTCCTCCTTCGCGTGATCTCGTAGCGCCTTGCCCTTCCCCCAGCTCCGTAGCATGGGCCGCCGCCCCGCCCCGTCGCATTGGCCGCCGCCGTCGACTCAACGTTGGGTAGGTGTTCTCTTCTTCTCCTTCAGCTGGTTTTTGCTTCCACCGTCGACTGAAAGTTGCGGATCTATTATCTGGTTGTTGCTTCGGTGAAAAAGAAGTCTGATCAAACGAAAATGGCGAACCCAAGGTGCTTTCTGGACATAAGCATTGGAGACGAGTTAGAGGGTAGGATTGTGGTTGAGCTCTTCAAAGACGTTGTCCCCAGCACTGCTGAGAATTTCAGGACTCCTTGTACTGGTGAGAAGGGCCTCCGCCCTATCACCGGAGTTCCCCTGCATTACAAGGTCCTTTTTCTCACACTTTGCTTTTGTTTGTTTTCTTCCCTGTATTTTTTTTCTCATCTTCCATTCTGCCTTCTCAGTAATGCAAATAAATCTGTTTGCAATTTTTATTTACCTTTTTATTTAGACATTTTGATACAACCATCAGGCCTTTCTAGCGTCTATTTTGGTTTCGCTCAACTTGTGAATTTTCTATTCAAGCTTGTCGTGAACTGCATTTCGTACTAGTTTAGTTTAGTTTGCTCTCCCTCTCCACTAGAGAAGGCATGTTGGTTTCCTGTTCTTCATTCTTTAGTCAACACTTGAAAGTTTGCTTTTGAATATTCATTGTAGGATCGCGTTATCAAAGGTTTCATGGTGCAAGGTGGAGATATCTCAGCTGGCGATGGCACTGGAGGAGAATCCATTGATGGTTTGAAATTTGAGGATGAGAATTTTGAGTTAAAGCATGAGAGGAAAGGGATATTGTTTATGGCTAATGCAGGTCCCAACACCAATGGATCATAGTTTTTCATTGCTACTACACGGACTCCTCATTTGGATGGAAAGCACGTAGTATTTGGCAAGGTGATAAAAGGAATAGGTGTTGTGATTTCCCTTCCTGTTCCTTCCCTTGAGATTCTACCCTTAAATCATTTTATTTATTTATAAGAATTAGATGATGCATTGGCCTTCTCTTTTTTAATAACCAAGTGTTTCCATATCATTTCCAACATGCAGAAGCAAGATTTCAAGTCTGCTCTTCGCAAGTATTGCAAAGCTTTGCGCTATTTGGATGTCTGCTGGGAAAAGGATGACATTGATTAAGGTCAACCTGATAGTTTGGCTTATGCTACTCGTTTTGTCTTGAATTATATAATGTCCTGACTGCTATTTAGCACTTGGTATCTCACAGGTCAACCTGATAGTTTGGCTTGGTTTTTTTATGTATCTGTGCAGCCATGGTGCTGTGTGTCTCGTTGCACAATTGTTTATCGGGATGAGATTGCAAGTATTTTCCTTGGATATCCTTGCATGAACAAAAATTAATTGCTCTTACACTTTGTTCAACGGGAAAGAAAAGGCATTTATTCAAGTTAAGACATGAAGTGTTAATGAATGGTGCAGGAGATCATTCTGGTGGAAGCCCTGAAGCTTGATGATGTGCCAGCACGAGTGTATTCAGTCCACTGCTTGCCTCTTAGGTTGGTTGGTGCTGAAGGATCACCAATTCGATGCATTCTCATCAAATAAATGTGAAAAACATCTAAGTTTGATTCAATGAGGTCAAACTCCCATTTCCATTTGTACTTTTCTAGTTTCTTTGTGATCAAATTAATTATTTTATATTATTGGTTATTAAAACAATTGTATGATCCAATTAGTTATGATATTAGTAATTAGTTGAAAGAATTTTCTCCTTTTCTTTATATTTAATTTACATATATTTTCATTGTCTTTATCCTCAAAATTATCACCAATAACTAAAAAAATATATATGAATATGTGTCATTTAATGAGACTCATGTCCTTTTACGTAATTTGTTACAAAAAATCACTTATCAAAAGTTTATCCAAACAGTTTCTCCTTTTAAAAAAATCATTTTTCCAACGCTAATCTAAATATAAATCACGTTTCACCTTTGACTTCTACTCAGAATTCCTTTTTTAAAATAACTTCTATCAAAAAGTCACTTCTTCCATTATCCAAACAGACCTCATGTATTCTTCATATTTTCAAAAGTTTATGTAATCCATGGGAGTCAGCTGCAATGAAATTGAATTTGATGAACTCACAAGTCACAAATAGTACTTGCTTTATATGTATCCTGTTACTCTATATTTTAGAGCATCTTCCTTCATGCCATATTTAAGCTCTATGTTTCACTTTGAGATTGCCAAACTGATTGTTAGCTGCAACTTATAGCTTAGATTGCCAAATTGATTGTCCCCGGTGAAGTTAAATCACAGCTATTTTGTTGGGCAGAATAATTTCAAATCATTT
This sequence comes from Vachellia pachyceras, assembly GCA_025593235.1. Taxonomy (NCBI): domain Eukaryota; kingdom Viridiplantae; phylum Streptophyta; class Magnoliopsida; order Fabales; family Fabaceae; genus Vachellia; species Vachellia pachyceras. The sequence continues at coordinate 12,004 of JANTPZ010095121.1, read as the reverse complement.
ACGACACAGGATAATGATAATTACAACGAGGGTCCCTGAATGATACTATCATATACAGATAACCAGCACATCTGAAACAATACGTGCAGCTACAGAAGTTTTTGACGCATGGAAATAATTACAATACACAATAACTTTGTGAACGATGTCACCCTGGAAATGAAAGCATATTATATGATAGGCTGAATTAATGATTATTGTTGAGATTCTACTTGGGGACACGGCTATGAAGGCTGTAAGCCGAAAGCCAGATAAGCAAGACTGTGACAACGCTTCCGAACAAAGCCACTGCAAGAGAACCAGCGATGTGTCTGCAGAACTTGTCGAAGACATTGCAAATCTTACCCCAACGCACATGACTGTTACCCTTTAAGCCTACGTATGCCACGCTTCCGGCTGTTCCTGTTGCTGATGCTATGATCCCCAGTATCAGCTGCATAGTACCAACGAAAACTGTCATATTCTACGAACATAGATACTGATATGGATAGATAAAAGATAAAGGCATGGCAGAATATGTGTCTGTGCAATTTCAAGTGTCACGTTGTGTTTGATACTATGATGAGTGTAATAATTTGATATCAAGGCTTCCCTGGTCAATTTTTTTTTAATGAGGGGTAGATGCTAAGGGTCTAATATTACAAGGGAGATTGAATAAGAGCTTTCACTCCACCATACTACAAGGCCTTTGACGGCTCCATTGATCAATTTAATTGGTTAAACTGATGGTAGAAATTGATGGGTGTTAAGAAGATAAATAAGTAGGTTCAAGGGATAATTACCGCATCCCAGAAAATAAAGTAGATGAGGAACTTCAATTTGAGTTCTGGCTTCTGGAGGACAGAAAATGATGCTAGAAGTGTAACGATGCTGTAGAGGCCAGAAACAGAGAATGCAACCAGAAAATATCTGCATGCAAATTGTTTAGTAACGTCAAATTGCAAGTTATTTCATCAAACTTGAATGGAACAAATTGTCCTGCACGAATCAAGCATTGCAGTGTCTTGTGGCATAAAAACCTTAAACTTAACACAAGGATAAATTAATAACATGCCAAAAGAGGGTCCGTTTGGGAATATAAGTAACTTATTTACATAAGGATTTATGGAGAAGTGAAATTGGAAATAAGTCAGATTGTAAAAATGATTTGTGTTTGGAAAAGCGGTGGAAGAAGTGATTTATTTATAAAAGTAAACTTGTTTGGGAATACGACAGGATAAGTAACTTTTTTAAAAAATTAAAATTAAAAAGAAAAGAAAATAACATGTAAAAGAAAAATGAACTCATCCAGTGGCAAGAAAAAATAGAAAATAAGATGTAAAATAACACGTAGAAGCAAGAAAAAACAGAAAATAACACAGAATGGCAAAATTGGGTGTCTTGATCTTTGTCAGCACAGGAGGAATTGGAGAGAATCAAAGGCGCTGATGAGCACCGCTTCAAAATCTTGATAGGTTTTGACTTGTTGGAGGATCGCGGAGTAGATCGTCGACGAGGCGAAGGTGATGGATGATGATGATGATGGTGATGATGTGGAGGCTTACTTCTCCGGCCGGAGGTAGCTAGAGCACAACGGCGAAGAGTTCGATGAGGCATGAGAGTGTAACGGAAGAAGAGAAGGTAGAAGTATCGTTGGTTTGGTGAAAGGAAGAGCGAGAATGGAAGGTGTGGAGGTTGAAGGAGGGGGCACATAACCCATCTCTTGAATCACGAGTGTGCGCTGATGGCCAAAAGCTACAAACCTAAGCTGCTGTCCACAAGTGGCTTCTGTCCACAAGCAGCTTCTGGATACAAGCATTCCCAAACAGTGTGCAAGGTTGAACAGTAAGTATATCTGGCTTATTTTACTGTGTGCCACCCGTTTGAGCGTTGAAACGCTTTTCCAAACATAGCCTAGAAATGATGAAAAACTTAAACCTAAAGGGTCGTTAACTAGCTTATGATTTGAATTAGTTCCATCATCATTACTACTGTTTTTTGGTTGATAATGAGAAATTTGAAATCATACAGTCATTTTCCACATAACTGAAAAGATTAGGGACAATTTTCTGGTAAGAACAGACTAAGAGGCTAACTAGTCTTACATTAAAGCTGGTGAGTGCTTGAAGTTGGCTTCCTGTTCTACAGGCCCTACCATCTCTGTTTGTTTACTGGTGGCTATGACCACAACCGCCACCAACGACGATGCAAACAACAGAAATCTCAGGATAACATCGAACGTGAAGTAATCCTTGCCAGCCGGAGCGGAGCTATATGCAGATTCAGGCTTGTCTGTAGAAGCCATGGTGGTGCCCTTCAAGGTTAAGCTAGTGAGCTAAATTGAAGCAATCGTATGCGCTTATATAAAGATGAGTCTTTTGAAGCTAATTAGGAAGGCGGTGTGGCTAATGGGATAAAGATAAATAAGTTGGAGTTTCCAGCACGCTACCGTATGAGCTGGTTTGAACAATCCCTGCATGTTGTTGTCAACTCAAGAAGTAATGATTTGTTTATAGAATATACATATTGATTTTATTTGATGTGCCATGCTCATAAGGCTTGTTCAAAAGAGATGATATAAGTTGTCAGCTCAAGAACTGAGATATTCAAATCTTTGATTCTGATCTTGGTTGATTGTGAATAAGATTACAAGTTTTCTTCTGTAAATTTTTTATGTGGCACTTGATGGATGATTCCAAACTGTGTCTATGTCAGGGGGACCATATAAGGGCAGCCTTGCAAGTTATTGACATTTCAAACATGAATGTGAACTGGTTCCAACGATTCAACTTCAATTTAGGTGGCATATTAGAAAACCCAAAAATAAAAAGCAAAAGTCAAACCAGTTTTCTTATGGATATAGTTTTTCTCATCTTGATATTTGTGAATAATTATATTTTTTAATTAGAGTTAATCAATTCATGGGTTTTTATGGCATTAACTAGCCATTTACATTTATTTACATGACATCAAAATTTTAATGATTTTTACCAACAGAAACTACTACTAGTGAAATGAGTATTAAATTTGGATACATGTGAATACAAGAAACATCTTTAAGATAATTATCAATAACTGAATCCGACAATGTTTAAATTTGATCAAATAAGGCAATCCTGTCAAAAAAAAAATCAATGATTTTATTATTAAAAAAACAAAAGCGTGATCTTATATTTTTAAAAATGTGTACCGGATTTTGATGCAACTCAATTTTCAGAAAAATTCTGGAAACATGAGAATAAAATTCGTGCTCGACTGAACTAGGCCTAGAATGGTGTTGTGTTTTAGAAGAGCATGGTGGAGTCAAGATTTTAACTCAGCCCAATAAATAGTATATACTTCTAAAAATACAAAGTTATTGGAAATTCAAATTTTATCTTGCTTTGGTTCCAAATTGTACCATGCGTATATCTCATGTGAATTAGTCTCTTTCTTTATGAAAAACCATAAAATAATGGCAATAACCAATAATTAGTAGAGCTACATAATCGTCTAAAAATTAAGAAAAAATTACCAATAACAACCACCGTTAACTCAAGTTAACGGACTAATTATTTTTTATGAGAAAAATATTGCGTACAGAAGATATACATTCTAGAAGGTTTAGCCTTTTTCCCCTTTTATTTTGGGGTGAGGTTACTTATAGAAGGGTTAGCTTCCTCATTGGTACCTTTGGATATATTTATTTAAAAAAAAAAAGAGAAACAAAAGCTTCTTTTAATTTTTAATTATTTTAGAAAATCATGATACAACCGCACTCGTTTGAATTGATGAGGCTCCACGTTACAATATAATATGTTCAATCAACAAGGCATGCGATTTTTTTTTTTTCAAGTTGAAATAAATTAATATAAATAATAATCAACTAGGTATTTTTAAAAAAAAATCAATGATTTTAATCCTGTTTATTTTTTATTATGCACTTGACCAATCCCACAAATTTTACTTTGAATATATACATACAACAATATTTAAAAAGTATGGTTTGTATATTTTATAAATGATTGCTGTAAATAATCTCTTATTTAACCATCATCAAATCATATAAACTTAAAAAAAAAAAAGGAATCGTGAAATAAAAAATCTCTCTCTTTTTGTCCTGTAGCAGTCTGGTATAGAAAACTGAAAAGAATGCTTTCACAATTATTTGATAATGATATAGTTGTCAAATTTGTTGCAAAAAATAAAAAATATTGATTTGGAAAATGAAAATGAATCTCGATTTTACTATTTCAAATTACTTGTTCTTCAGTACCAGAGAAGAAATCATTTGTTTTTTTATTGGATCAATTCCTCAACCTCCGCACTTTGCTTATTATTATTATTATTATTATTATTATTATTATTATTATTATTATTATTATTATTATTTATTTCCTTACTTACTTGTAAACAATTCTTGAAAAGGTGCCTACCTAAACCCAGGAACTGAGCCATTTACATTAGAATTGGATGCAAAATTGCAAAATTATTTATTTAATTGACTTTAATTTTTCTAGTTGAGAATAAAAATCTAACTCACCATATGAGTTAAACGACGTAATCCACTTAAATGACCAAAAAAATTAAAATAATTATATATATCTCTTAAAATTTTATCTCGCCTCCTCTTGGATGAGAAGAAAAGTTAGGAAGGAAGAAAATTTGGGGGGGGGGTTTGGGAGAGAAGAGAAAAGTGAAGGGAGAATATTCTCATCTATCTTGTTTTGATGGATGAGAGAAAATAGAGAAAAAAAAATGGGCAAATGATTTAATGATTAAAATATCTTTAAATAAAAATCTTTTAATAAATAGTAATAAGTAAAGTATCCTTAAAATGTATAAAGTATAATATCAAATTAAATATGATAATAAAAAAATTATATTAACATTAATATCATTAAATAATTTAAAATCAAATTATTATTAAAGATATCTTTTCAAGTTATTATATTTCAAAACAAAATAATTTAATTAAGAATATATCGTTTTTTTAAGGTTGTGAGGTTTTAGTAAGCAATTAAAAAATAAATTAGATGTTAGATTATATCTTAAGTCTCATTATTTTAAAAAAAAGTCATAGTTATAATTTTAAAAAAGTTATATGTTAAACTTAATTAGTTAAAATGAAAAGTAGTGAAAGAACATATGGGTAGATAAGGAAAAAGTGTTTTCTCCCCATTTTCTCTCCATGTGTCGAGAGAAAAGTTGGAGAGAAAATGTGGTGGGATCGACACCCCATTTTCTCTCCAACTTTTCCTCCCCCCTCCCCACCTTTGCTCTCTTATCCAGGGAAAACTCATTTATTCCCTAATATTCCCTTTATGTTTTTTTTCCTCCCTCATTTTCTTTTCATCCAAGCATAGGGTAATGTCTGAAACCATTGAAAAAAGAAAAAAGTAAATTCTTCAAATATCTAATATCAATTTAAATTTTAATGTTTCAAACTTCAACAACATTTGAATCTTGTCTTCTACATTGTAGTGTTGCCACGAACACCGGTATTTAATTAGTAATTTCTAAAATTAAAAGAGTAACGAAAATATTAAGAGCAAATAATTACCAAAAACGCATGTATCAATTAATATTTTTAAACAACGATATATTAATTTGGGTCTAAGAGTTGGTCAAAAAACTGGGTCTGAGAATAGGAAAATACTCAAGTTCTTTACATTTATTATGCCCAGTTTCTTCAATCATAGAGAACTACACACCACTGACAAAAGCGTGATGGCCTGTTTGGTGAAGTTTATATGAAGCTTAAACGTACGTTCAACAGTTTTTTTATATAAAATGAGATAATCTCCTTCATTTATTTATCTCAATTTACATAAAAGCACTTCTCTACGATGTTCCCAAACGGATTCAATATAATAAATATAAAGAATTTGATAATCCAAAAATGAATCTTTTAACTTTAGAGTTAAGTAAGTTAGGTTCGTAAGAAAAATGTTTGAAAATAGTAAAGCCGTCAATTGTTTTGATGGCTTTACTTTAAATTTTAAAAAATGTATGGCATGGAGAATCTTATATATCTGAATGAATGCCTTGGTCCAACTCAATTGGAATTTAATACAGTTTCAAAAAGCTGTTGATTTTATCAACAGTAAAATTAAAGAAGAGAAGCTTCATGAATTTTATGTATGGATCATCAATATATAACAAAGCAATTCAATATAATAGGAAGGAAATTAAAACTTATCCACCGGAAGAACGTTGAATCTTTATCAGTGTGAAATGTTTATTTTGTACTTTTAATTTCTTTTTAAAGGAAATATAGCCTTTAGTGTTTTTCCCCATTAAAGAAATCTAATTCTTAATAATATCACAATCTTTAAACCTTTTTAAGTAAATCAGTATACAAGTATTTTTTTTTTAAATTAGCGTTAGGTCTCAAACATTCCAATTAATGAATAAAATGTCTTAAAGATTGATAAAATTATCATTACGTCAAATTGTAGCTGGTTCAATTGATATTGATGGCAGGTAAGGTTGTTAATGATAGCCGGATCAGCTATTATTAGGAATTGATGGTAATTTTACTAATTTTTAAAACTGTTTTCATTAATTCTTTTATTTAGAACATGATAGTAAATTTCTGTCAATTTTTTTTTACCTCATATCAACAACATACGTACAAAAGTAAAGGAGTAGTTTTTTTAAGGATTATATTTAGGGGTTTGTTAACAGAGTTTTAAATTTTAATAATAAAAGGGTTACCTAACTTAAAAATCTTAATTAGCTCGAAATCACATGGTTTTGGTCGTTATCCATCCATGACAGAAGTAGCTTCTCGAACAATCATTTCATGGATATATATATATATATATATTTTAATGTAACCACTTACGTGTTGACGAAGAAGATCGAAGGCAGGAAAGAAAGTTGGTGACAGTGAATGAATTATTTTTTTAATATTTTTTTCTTTGGTTTAAAGAAAAGAGAAGTGGGTAAAAATGTAAAAAGCTCGTTTGAAGGGAGATTTACAACAAACACAGGCATCGTTTGCCAAAACATTTCAACACCCCAAAAGCACGTTCAATAGTATTTTTTCGTAAAATGAGATAATCTCCTTCACATATTTACCTCATAAAAGGTAAAAGTACTTTTTCACCGTTTTTTCAAACTATTATGTCAAGTTTCAATTATTATTGATTTGGAAAATACTCTGAGAGCATAACTTCCAATGAAATTAATGTTCATAGTCAAATGCGTAATTAACTCTTACATGAATTTTGATTTCTTTATTTATTTATTTTTTCAGCTGAGTGCTGATTTTAAATGACTTTACGCAGCTTCAGATTATTCCTTTGCAATGATCCGGGTGTGCTTTTTTCTTTGGGAAATTTAGTTTTAGATCCCAAATAAATAAGTTATTTAAGGAATGGTTCTATGGAGGAAAACATTTAATGAGAGGTTCCAATTGATAACATCATGCGCCGTGTTGACAACATCTCATGTTGTTAATGAGACATCTCATTAAATATTTTTCTCCATGGGATCTTTCCTTAAATAACTTGTTTATTTGGGATGTAAAACTAATTTTTTTTTTAAGGTGAAACTTGGTAAAGTATGGTAACATCCTTCGCAACCAATAAATATTAATTCAGACAATATAGAGTTATAGCATAAAAAGAAGTGAAAAATATAACACTCAATAAATTTATTAAGGGCTTATTTGGAAACCCATTCTAAAATTTAGGTTTAGTTTTAAAATTTAGGTTTTACCTCAAAACTGAGGTTTTGTCCAAGAAATTTTTTTTCCAAAAGCTATTTTGGTTATAAAACCTCGGTTTGATTTCTACTTTTTCTCTTTCCTCTTTCCTCTTTTTTCTACTTTTTCATCTTTCATCTTTCCTACTTTTTTCCTTATTTCTATTTAATCTTTCCTACTTTTTCTTTCTTCTTTTTCCTCTTTCCTATCCACTTTTTGCCTCAAAATCCGTAAAAGCTAATAACTTCCTAAACTTAAATCACTTTTCAAAAATCTAGGTTTTGACTCGGAATCTGTAGTTATTTTCTAAAATCTATTCTCTAAAATTTAAGTTTTGCCTCGAAATCTGTAAAAACTATTTTCAAAATCACATCCAAACAAACTCTAAATTTATTGAATGGAACATGTTGGAATCACAAATTAATTATCGTAATTAGTGTTAATTACTTAAGGCAGAGAGTTATGTTGAGCATATGGTTGTGTGATCTCACCATAGAGGGGAGGGTATCGAACTCTTCAACCTCAAAAATCTTAAAAGTTTGGGTTTAGCATTTTCACCCAAATAACATTTTTTAATCCATAATCTATCTAAAAATTTGAGGATTTTTAGAGTACATGTCATCTATGTAAGTAATGCCAGCAAATAGAACAAGATTTATTGTTGCTATACAAGGTTTTTTTTTTCTAAAGCACGTGTAACTTTTAATTTAAGGCAAAAATTTAAATATTAATCCATTATACGGTAAGATTGATTAGCCCATTTCATTATTAGTTAGCTATGGTTTTTTTTTTTTGCTTTGACTGCATCTTAATAACCTACGTCACGCACTTGGCTATAATGGGTAAGCCTTTGAACAGAGACTTCTACATAGGTTAGGATCTGAACTTGAGACTTCATTTAAATTGAACTTGAGACTTCATTTAAGTGAAATCAAACCGCTTATCACTTAAATTATTTTCAATTGATGGAAACTTTACAAAAGTTGAGCAAAGACAAACAAGATGGGTTGCACATTGGGCTTGAAAGAACAAGCCCATGAGCTTATTCTCAATGAATATCAAAAGCCCAATAATGAGTAAGTAATGACAAAACATTATGTGGAAGAACAATATTAGATTTTTTACCAAGGGCATGGGCTAATCCTCACAAAATCATAAATCAAGATTCAAGTTGTTACTGAGAGATGTTAAAAATTTTTTTTAAATATAATTATTTTCAATAGAAATATATTCGTATCTAGTAAAAAAAATATTTAAGATTGAGATGAGTATTCTTGTGTGTGAGAAATTAATAGTCTATTATGTCTTTTTGTGGATTTAAGCAATTGATAAGCGTCCTGATTTTCCTATAACAAAATAATTTTTTATCCTTCTTAACTTTCAAGAAATTTAATTTATAAAACAAAACAATGTTTAGCCCCAAACACATAGACCTAAAAAAACTAGCTCTATCCTCCGTTTTTTTTTTGCTAGCAAAGTAGCTATAATTGTTTTGATGCATGTTTGGATAAATGGCGGAAAGTAATTTTTTAAGAGTAGTTTTATCTTGATTTGTGTCGACATGATTTTATAATTGGACTGTTTGGGAAAGCTTCTCAATACCCTAAGAGCATGTTCAACAGTGTTTTTCCGTAAAACGAGATAATCTCCTTCACACATTTACCTCGTAAATGGTAAAAGTACTTCTCCACTATTTTACCAAACGAATCCAATGTCACCCTAAAGAAGTCTTTAATCTTTGCTAGCATTCTCTTTACAATAGGGCAGAGTCATGAGAAAGCACACACCGACATCAAATCACATTTAGTTGATATATATATATATAATACCTTCAAGTTTTAATATAAAAATCAATTGACTTTTTAGAAAGCATAAAAACTAAATAAATTATTTAATTATGATATATATATTTTGAAATATTTTTATATATAATTTTATAAGTAAGAAAAACTGGTTTGATGAGAAATGATAAATATATCAGTTAATTAATTTCTTAAATATATCTAAAAAGGTTCAACTAACCCTTAAATTAAAGTAAGAGGTAATATAATATCACTGGAAATTAATAAATGACCTGTGAGTTTGTGGGTTTGTTAGTTGTAGGTCTATTATTGTTTTCTTAAAAATAAGTAATATGTAATTCAATTTCAAAGAATACGAGAATTAATTAAATTTGACATCCTTCGTCCCAAAACTGTCATGAGCCATATCAATTGAAAGTAGTAGAATGATAATTTTCAAAGCAAGCACATTTTTGAGCTATGAGTCCCACACATTGGTCTTCAGAAGTTACAGTGCTTATATATAAATGGTCTACCTATAACTCAAAAAATAAAATATATTTCACTACACACACATATATGACAACTCAATCATCATCAAACTTTCATTCAGAAAAGTTAAGGCAGCTTAAGATTTTTTATTTTTTTTTTGCATATATGAAACATATTAGAAGTGAATTATAAGTAAGACTATATGAGCATGTATGAACACTGAGGTATGCATTTTGGCCAATGACGTGAAGGAAACCACTGGGAGTCAAATGGGATATGAACGATGATGCAATGATGTGAGGGAAACCTGGATGAGTTGGAATGTGATTTCAGGAAACGAGACGGCCATTAACACAAGTTTAAAAAGAGAGCTCAATTGTACAGTGGAAAAAAACATATGGGTGCCAACTTCCATGGTGGATACAAGTTTGAAGAGAGAATACAATCCCAGGAGAGTGGCCTATCTAGCCGCTTCATACCATGACACTTCGCTAACTTACTGGTTAGGAGCTGTCTAGAAATTTTCAAAAGTCATTTAAGTGCTCTCACCCCCAAAGACTATTCTAAAAGAGAAAGCCACCAGACTCACAAGACTTGGTGGAATGCCTGGAAATCATAATAGAGATACAATATCTGCATGACAGGTATTCAAACCCCTACAAACTCATTTATTTCAATTCCTCACCCAACCCACCGCCTCCTTCTTAAATACTTAACTGTCACTGCATCCTAATCATCCATCAACTCATCCTTTGTTTTCTTCATAATCTGTGGTAGACGATGGCATAACTAAGATGATGTGAAGCAAATTACTCTACACAGGAATTGTATTTTGCATTCATCATTAATTATGATGATGATGTCATGTATGAATCGGAACTCCCAAACTACTACTTACATCTAGGGTGGCTATAGGGACGGAAGAGATCTTCATATTCATTCATCACTCCCTTTTTTCTTACTCTGATAATTGAGTTGACAATATTTGATAAGATATCTGATGGAATCTAAAGCAGGCAGTTGATGGTTAAGTGCTGCAGAAATTAGTTGGCGACGCCCAATCTGAAAATGAACTGGCATTTATTGTCGCTTACTGTCTGCCATTAATGCTTCCCCACACTCACGGTACAGAATGGGAATCTCTAGTTGGTGTTTGCTTCTACATTCAAACACACTCTGATATATTGATCTCATAGGGCTATCAGCCTCTATTTAAGGCGTCACCCATATTCCATCTTCTTCACATACAACTTTTAGAATATTCAATCATGGAGATGAACAAAGAAGGAGAAGTTGGAGTGAACACTAATAAGTATGGGAGTAAGAAAGTGAGAGTCTGTGATTTGGTGTTGAGGGTTTTAGGGTTGGGGTTCACACTAGTGGCTGCTGTTTTGGTGGGTGTGGATAAGCAGACGAAGGTAGTCGGTGTGAAGCTTGTGGATACTTTACCACCTATAAATGTTCCTGTTACTGCTAAGTACCATTACTTGTCTGCTTTTCGGTAAGTCCTCTCTCCCTCTCCCTCTCCCTCTCCCTCTCTTCCTTCTCTGCTTCATCTTAGGTTTCGCTCATGGATTTGGCGTAGCTTTTTGAAGGATGAAAAGTCACCTTTGGAATTGAAAAGCTTTCTAAGTTTCAAAATGCTGTTTAGATTTAGATGAACTGTCAAATAAAATGAGTTTTAAATTTAGTTATCCTCTTAAGCATTTAATGTTTAGTAAGAAGAGCTATTCAGATATTAACTGTTTAAATTAGATACGGATGATCCATATTTGATGATGAAGTTAACAGTATCTTATCCAAGGTCATACATGTTTGGGATGCCTTTTGCAATGTTAAAACAGAATTTTTCAGCCTGAAAAGCCAGTGTGCCATAGTCATTAGGATAAATGAATTTTTTGCTCAAAAGCCACCTTAATATTAAAGCAACATTTCTGCCTTTTACTTTTAGTTTTTAGCTGCCTTTTATCTGAACAAGTTTATATCATATTGACTTTTTTATCACAATATATTCAAATACATATCACTTACGTTAATTGGTTTCTACCCAAATTTTAGT
>JANTPZ010095120.1:0-10432 GCA_025593235.1 Vachellia pachyceras | reverse complement strand
AATATGAATCTTAAATGATGCTGGAACTGTTAAACTAACTGATAAATAGCATAAAAATAGCAACAATAAAACAGAAGTGATCGTTGGCTCCTTAATTTCCTTTGGCACTATTACCCCTTCTTGAATAAGTCAACAAAGGGTTTGGGTCGTTATCATTTCTCCCCCAGGAAAAATGACTTGCACTCAAGTCATAAAAGTGGGAACTCTATCTTTAACAGTACGTAGTCTTCTTAAGTGGCATCTTCCGGTGATGTTCCCATTGGACCAACAACTCCAATCTTCCCTCAGTCATCCAACAATGGTCAATGATAGATGTCGAATGTAGTTGCCACTCCATATCAGAAGAAAAGGGGGAAGTTCCACTGGTGGAGAGGATGACTGAAGTCCTTGGGTAGGCTGTAAGAGTAAAACATGAAACACTGGGTGGACCTTAGGGTTTCAAGGGAGCTCCAACTCGTACACCACTGGGCCAACACATTTGAGCACTCGGTAAGGCCCAAAAAATCGAGGTAAAAGCTTTCCAAATTCACTCTTAGCCAATGATCTTTGCCAGTATGGTTGTAAACGCAACCAAACTGATTCTCCCGATGAAAATTCCACTTCCTGCCATCACCAATCTATACTCCAAATATAGATATACTCTGGATATCGATATGCAGCTATGAGACAAGACTCAAATACAAAGTTGTGGGTGGACCCACTGTCCACCAGTATTATCACCTCTTGGTCCTTTACCATCCCATGTAGCTTCATGGTGGAGGCCAAGGATTTGCTTAAGATCGCGTTGAAGGAGATCTTAACGTCCATAACCTCTTCTTCAACCATGGGTTCTCCCATGATGGGGAGCACCACTTGCTCATCAACATCCAATTCCAACAGCAAGAAATGCCCTGTGCAGCAGTGGCCGAGTCGAAAATCTTCCCCACATCAGTAACAGAGATGCTTCTCGTGGTGGCCCTAATATTCCAAGTTGGTGGAGGACAGAGGTCTAGTGCTCGAGGTAGACACAAGAGAGCTTTTGCTCACTGTAGAGGATGCGTACGTGCTGGTCCGGAAGTCTCGAGTAGAACTAGGCTGAGAATTTTCTAGGTAGCTGCGATTTTGGGTTGTTGGTGTAGTGGGCCTGTATATATGGGTTGAGCTTAACTTGGCCTCATACTCTAGAGCTAAACTGGTGGCTCTGAAAATAGTCTTGGGCTTGTGGATTTTTTTTTGATACAAAAGAAAACATAAAAGAGCTAAAGACTAAGTAAATCGAGCGGCCGAGAGAAAGCTTTGAACAAGATGAATAGGAAGCATTTGCAACCCAACAGGTTGGCTAAGAGAGCGCTTCACCAGAAAGTCAGCTTCTCCATTCTTTTCTCTTTCAATCAAATGGACCTGGACCTACCAATCTCTTGTGAGCATCTGTCGCAGCTCACTAATCAGACCCTTTTCATTGTGAAGATCAAACTGATCAGTACTTATTACCGAAAGGATCTCTGCACAATCACAATGCAACTGAACATGCTTGAAACCACGATCCCAAGCTTGTTTTAGTCCAAGAATACATCCCCAAAGCTCAGCTGCTAGGCTATTACCCTTGTCAGGTCTAAACATAAAAGCCTCGATAAGACGACCATCCCTACCTTTGATGACTCCACCACTTCCCACAGCTCCTGTCTTGGGCGAGAAAGCGCCATCCACCCAGAGATTTGCTTCAATAAAATTCTCCTCGGCACTATTGTTTCTGAAGCTTGTAGTTGCAGTGGTCTGTGGAAACATTTGTTGTGCACATCCCAAGCTTTTAAGAATACCCGTAGCCTGAGCAATAACACTCTCCTTATGCATCTCACACTGTTTAAAAATTCGTTCATTTCACTTTTTCCACAAGCTCCTGTCTTGGGCTTGTGGATTTTGATACTCCACGGATCGTAACTTTCTTGCAGGGCCTTCACCAGTTCGTCTCAGTACATCATCGTGCGTTCTTGATTCATGAAAGCAAACAGGTCCAAAGTGTCCCCTTCCAAGTACATTGACGCGATGTCCACCTTCAAATCCTCTGGGGTCTCATGATACCTGGAAAATTTTTCAGTTTTAAGGATTTATCCTCTCGGGTCCCCTTCCTTGAATTTCGGGAACTCCAATTTTGTGTAAAGCAAACTACAATGAAGCGCAAGTTTTGGATTATCATCCCTATCGGCTTCCTAGTGCAATCATGTTTTGCCCTTCTCACGGTGAGAGGACTGAGCTTCCAAGACTGAAACCTTGTCTCACAGTTCATTCAATACCGATAGTTGAGCAGCGATGGCAATAAGAGGATCGTTAGCAATAGCAGTAGCTTCTGGATCATAGGCTACAGTCGATATGCGTGTGTTCACCATGTTGATTGAAATAAGGCTCTGATATCATTGTAAGCACCTGAACTAATATTAAAAAGAAGCAACGAGAATAATATGATAAAACTCTATTGAGAACAAAAGGTAAGAAGAATCTCACCACTCTCTGTCACTCAAATAGCCTAAGGAGGATCTTCCACAAGAATAATTCTCTGAAAAGTTCTCAATGCTTTATTCGAGACACAAAGGGTGCTAATTATAATAGCAATTACAGAGAAAGTGCTAACACAAATTCAGGAAACCACTAGGAACTAACCGGAATAATAGGAATCTTAAATGATGCTGGAATTGTTAAACTAACTGATAAATAACATAAAAATGGCAACAGTAAAACAGAAGTGATCGTTGGCTCCTTAATTTTTTCTGGCACGTTTACCCCTTCTTGAACAAGTCAACAAAGCGTTTGGGTCGTTATCATACTCATAGACTGTTCTTGCAAGGGAATCCCAATGCCTAAATTAAGATAAAGCTGGTTCTCCAATACAGAAAAGCCAAGAAGCCACCAGTAGTCTCCAGCTCATCTAGAAGGCATACACATCTGATGATGAAAACAACGCTATCCCATATGAGGATGACAAATATCATGATGCAGACTACCCATCATCTTGGCATGGCATGTTTGATCTAAATTCCATATATACTAATATAGACTCTGATTCGTAAATTCATCTGTCAAATCCTCTCAAGATCCTTCAAGTCAAAAAAGCTACTCTAGTTTTCCCTTTAAGTCAAAAAACCACTTTAGTTTGCCTTCTTATCCACTCGAAAGTCAAAAAATCTATTATCTAGGTGTTGTAAATGTTGGATTAGAACGTACGTGCACACAATTGAATTTTAAAATTTTCTAATCCCCATATGGATCTGGCAAAGGCGTTTAGATCGAGGAGAAAAAGGTATACCTTTTGTGTTTCGAATTTGAATCGTCTCTTGCATTTGGATCTCTTCATATTCCACGACCTCCCACATTCTTGATTCCGATCAGAAGAGCTGACGTTTCTGATCATCTCCCTCTACCGGTATCCACATGAACAGTTCCCAACAATCGTAGCGTGCTAGCGCCTTTCACGTCTCACACTCTCTCTAGGGTTTTTATGGCTCACAATCAGATTCGAATGGAATGCCTCTCTTGCTCATGAGTCCTAATATTTATAAAACTTATGGAGAGTTTCTAGATTTTCGATTAATCCTTAATTAATCTTTTTAAAATTTGAATACAGATCTCAAAAGATATTCAAGATTAATCTTTATTAATCTTGAAATTTGAATTTCAAAAGGATATCCATGATCAATCTATATCAATCTTGAAATTCGAAATTCAAAATTCAAAAGATATTCAAGATTAATCTTTATTAATCTTGAAATTCGAAATTTGAAATTCACAATGTGAAATTCGAATTTTGTAATTTTGATTCGGATTAACCTGATTTGATCAAATCATATCCATATAATTAATCCAAATAGTGAGCCAACGAATTTAATTTATCTTTATAAATTAAATTTGAATATTAATGTTTGTTAATTTATCAAATAAATTAAATACTAACATATAATATTATTGTCATTTCGAATTTATATATATATAATTTGAATAAACCCTAGATTTTAAAGCTCATGTTGGGCCATTCTTGTGTGCGACCCTGTAGGCCCATATGAAGTTGGCAGTGGGCTAAACTCAACATTAGCCCTCAAGTCGCAAGTGGTCTCTAGTAAGACATTACGACTACCCAAATCATATGGGGATCGTTAACATGATGCAACCTTTCATGCAATCACATCACGTCCTTTTTGTCACACGATATCTCGGTCAAGGATGAGGCATGGATGATCTCATCCTCCTATTCCTGACCATTAATTCCTCGATCCCTGAGTAGTCTGATCAAGGAAACGAAAACTCCTTATCATTACAGTATGGCCATACATTTTTTAGACTCACTCATCGAGGGGCTTAGTAATATCTCCCAACTAATGTGAGGGACAAATCTCATCTTGATCACTCACATTCCTACGCATGAAAGGCCCATAAGCCCAATTATAACCTTTATCATCACCCGGTCAAAGGTGACTTTTGACTGAGTCAAAGGGCATTGTGACGTGATTACATATGAGATAAACTAATGACTTAATCCATGCGGCTTCTCAAAACGGGTCGGTCCAGCACCTTATACTCTTACAAGTGCCTATGAATTTGAGTCGTATCTCCATACCTCATCAAAGTCATACTGGTCTTACTTTATTTATGCTCCCGTATAGACAACCAACCAGGGATATTTAAGGCAATATTCATAATTCGTCAATGGATGCAAATATCATAATAAACATGCGAAATATATGATAATTAAATGGAGAAAATACATTAAAATAAATAATTTGTGAGGTACAATGATTGGTCCCTAGGGCACAATTTCCAACAGTAAAATCCAAAAGCCTACTTATATGTTTGACATTGTGTATTGTACTTTTTAACATGTGAAATTTGTCTTGTAGCATGTTCCTCAGTTTATATAAACACATTTTGCCAATAACCATCAGCAGAGGTCATCTTGTACTCTCTCTTGTATAGTATCAAATATGTTTCTCTATGACTTCTCTCTAAATCTTTCACTTTCTTATGAAAGCTTGAGCTTATAATATTTTTCTCTTATCATCAGAGATTCAAAGTATGCTCTACACGATACTTTTATGAGGAACTGGTGCATCAGAAAAATGAATCTGATCATGATGTTTGGGTTAGTACCTTGCTATTATTGATTATCTGGATTCTTTGATTTTAAATATGAAAGATCAAAAGATTTAAAGTGACCTCCCTTCATGCATGTTGGTTGATAGCCTTATCTAGATGAGACCTTTAGGCTTGGAACTCATATTAACTGGATTATCTTCCATAGTCCGACACCCTCTCAAAAAAAATGAATCTGATCATGATCCTTGGGTTAGTACAATACTATTCTTGATTGGAACTCGAATTTGACTGGATTATCTTGCATAGTTCGACACCCTCTTGGTATCAAACTCTATAAAACATGATAATTTACAAAAAGAAAGTATTCTGGAGTCAACACATTAGTTTCTTAATTTTATTTAAATCATTAACTTTACCACATATTGCACTTTTGATCTTAGTATCACTTTTTCATTTAACCATCGATTTGAAACACCATAACAACATTTTTATTTTAACACTTAGAGCATTAAAATATCTACGATAAAAACTCTAGAGTATAATGACGTAGAACTAATTATTTTCCAAATTACATTAGGTTGGTTAAAAATGAAATTTAAGGTACGTAAAAACGTTGGATAATTTTTTTATGGAATAATAGAATGGAACAACCAAAATAAAAGGACCTTTCAGGTATGGAATGTCATATATATTACCAAATAAAAAAGTATTTACGGTGTTGAGTATAACAAGAAAATAACATCAGGGGTATTAGATGCATTAGGAAAATGTTAAGATGCACTAGGAAAATGTTAGAAATCATATTTCAAATTTGATCTTTGCCTGATTTATTTCCTGAGTTGTTGCCTAGGATTAGGAGAGAATAACTCCCTATTAATCACTTGATTGTAATTGTTGATTTTGCTCCCCTTGATTGAGCTCCCCTTGATTGAGCTCTTAGCACTCCTTGCTTTCAATATTACACACAACAGTGAGAGCATTCTCTCAAATATGGTAACAGAGCTTAGGCAACAGAGAGAGAGCGAAACAGTGAGCGGCTGAGAGAGAGGTGAAGTTGCCGCTCCCAAACCAGAAGCCCGATGATGACACCACCGGCACCACCATTCCCAGGTAGACCGATCAGCCGATCTCAGAAGTCCGGCAATGATATGAGCAGCGAGTGTAGGTTATGCGCCAAAGCCTACCTCTGCACAGGTCCGTTGAAGACACCGCCACCAGCCTCAGACGGTGCCGATCAGTGCATCCCTGGAATCAGACGACGATCTGAATATTGTGTGACTCACACACGCCAAATGTCTCCATTGAGCGTGAACGCCAGGCACCGACGCTCTTCCTTGCGTGTGGCGTTGTTTTCTCATGTGTTGCCGTCTACTGTTGTCCACAAGATTAATCCTACTGACTTTCGGATAACTCCTAGAAATTGATAGCATTATAGCATATTTTCTTCTCATTTCATCTGTTTTTGAAAGTCAAAATGTGTATAAAGAGAAGTTTTTAGAAGAAAATATACATCAAATTAAATTAAAAGAAATGTTTGTTTTATTTGGTTATTTAAATGATAACTTATGCTTCTTCTCTTTTGTAGAGGATGAAAGACAAGTTGTAAGGCCAAGAAACAAAGCTTATAGCAGCATAGATTGAACAAAGATCATCTATCATGAAGCTAAGAAGAACTTGATGCTCTCTGTGCCACATGCTTCAACCAACAAACATCTTGGATGAAGCTAAAAAGAACTTGATGCTCTCTGTGCCACATGCTTCAGCCAACAAGTTTCTTGGCTGAAGTCAACGAAGTCTGACGTTTGTACAATTACGCGTTTTACTTACTGCAACTAGCTCTAAGGTTAGAAAACATAGGGTTTAGCTGAAAATCATTCATTCTTCATTCCTAGAAGGTGCTTGAGGCAATTCTTTGCTAGGGTTTGGAGCTCTTGAAGAGATTTGAAGCTTTGGGAGAGATTTTGGAGTTTCAACCTAGGGTTTTCTTCTTCTCTACTCTTTTCTCCTTAGTTAATGATGTTTTCACTTGTTGAACTTTGTTTTCTTGTATATATACATGAGTAGCTAAGTATTTATTTCCAGGATTGCTTTGAACCTCTATATGGATTAAAACTTTGTTATTCTCCTTCTTTTGGCATTTAATGAAGGATTACGTGTTAAGTTTATTCTTTGCTTCATGCCTCTAAATGCTTGATCACCATTTAGTTGATTTGTTGAATGAGATGATGCTTGAGAGAGATTTTCTTGTTTAAGAACTTGGATAAACTCATGCTGACTGGAAACTCATGGACTACGTGGAGAGTTTGTTGATAGGAAAGAGATTTACCTATTAACCTTGTAAAAACCTGACCTTAATACCAAAAACTTAACTCATTTTAATTTATTAATCAAAGTATAATCAACATTTAGTAACTTACTCCAATCTATTAGGAGTATAGAGTTCTTACTTCCGCTGCGCAACTCTAATTCATTATATTTTAAAGTTACCAACATACGCAGTAAGACATAACTTGCAAAATGAGCCATATCGATGGCAATATACAATCGTCAACACATAAATAACAGAGGCAACACATAGATATGCAAATATATCTGTTGCCTCATTACCCCCAGTAACCGGCAATCCTACTTAAAAGGCATACGAGCGAGTGTCAATGAGAGATAGAGAATTAATTGCACATGAGAACAAATTCACAAGTAATGCTTAAATTTTTCAAATAGTTCATACTCATCTCCATGCATATCAATATATTCATTATTATCATGATCATCAAGACAATCGAATCAATATCCATACAACACCTTTGCTCATCAATTTATAATAACATTGATTGCAAGTTATCATCAGAAATCATTTCACAATGATTTATTATCTTTCTTTCTATTTTCCCTTATTCCTCTTCAGCCTTATATCCTCTGATTGAACCCATAAGCTAGTACTGTCCCATGTGACTGGTAGTACAATCCAATAAGCTCACCAGTAAGTGATGTGGACTGGCCAAGTACCACAGAGCACAAGACTGAACCATGGGTTTCCCCTTTCACATCGCAGGAGTGTCATAAGACCTCATCGCCATAGCATAGGATCACCCAGATTTCAGCACGGAATGTCTTTCGATGATGGGCATAGGATCTTCCGAATTTCATCACGGAAGTCCTCCAACCTTATTTCCTCTTTGGCATGCCGAATATTCCCCCTTGTACTCCCTGTATAGCCTCCCATCAATAACCACATCCTCTACTCACAATATCACAATTATCGTTTTCTAATATTTAAGCAAAGTACATCCACAATTTACCATTAACAATATACACGAATGAATAGCTACTAACACGTTCCAATTAATGATTTCATGCTCAAGGATTTTCCATCAAATCAAAAGAACATTCATCAAAACCATTTGCAAACGTTGCTATCACAACACATCCAAGCTTTGACTCCAAACTTCACAATATATTTTCAATATTATCAACACAAAGTTTATCAAATAATAATATTTTCATCACAATCAATTCAAAATCACTCACCAAACATGTCCCAAGCATGCATAATAAGTAGAAAGCGGTAACCTTTCGTCCAGCAAGGAAATACTGTGACAATAACAA
The DNA here is from genome assembly GCA_025593235.1 of Vachellia pachyceras. Lineage (NCBI taxonomy): Eukaryota > Viridiplantae > Streptophyta > Magnoliopsida > Fabales > Fabaceae > Vachellia > Vachellia pachyceras. The sequence continues at coordinate 1,768 of JANTPZ010095120.1, read as the reverse complement.
TCTTGTGCCTCACACCAACAATTTCTACAATTTGTCTATACAATTACGCATTACCACATATTAGTTTATTTCTGTAATACTTTCTCATATATTCTGATTTCATAAAAACCCAAATATTTACAAAAATCCTCAAATATCTTAATTTCATATATTCTAGGTTTTCAATAAGTGCCAGATGAGCTTTTTCATGAGGCTTGGGAAAGGTTTAAGGAGGTGTGGTGCAGTTATCCTAATTATGAGTAGAAGACTTATGTCCTACTTGAAGCATTTGCGACCGGATTGGATGGAGCCACTTCAAATATGCTCAATAATGTCTCAAATGGTGGAATTGGCAAGATGAGAGTTGCTGATATACAATAATTATATGAAGACATTACTTCTAGTAGTTTTAACAAGCGGCGAAGCACGCTTTGGTTATCAATCATACGAGGAACCAAATCCTTCAAGTGGTTCCAATTATTCCAAAGACATTGCCGCTCAACTTGAAGTAATAGCTATGAGATTTGATCAACTTGAAATGAAGATAGAGAAAAACTTTTCAAGGAGTATTCATGTCATTCAAGCTTTAAGTATCTCTTGTGAAATTTGTGGGGAAGCCCACTCACATAAGGATTGTCATCACACTATGGAATCAGTTCATTACTTGAATAATAGCAATCAGAGGTATCCACGTGGCAACCCTTATTCTAATACCTACAATATGCTTCTACTAGTAAAAAAAATTCACCACTGGGATTTGATTATTCTCAAAAGGCCAAAGAGAGTGATTCTGAGATAAACCAACTTTTAAGGAAAATGATTGGGGTCAAGAAGGCTTAATCAGTACAGTTGCTCTTCACGATACAACAATTAATAACCTTGAGATTCAAATGGGTCAATTGCTTCACACATGAATATACAACCAAGAAATGGGCTTCCAAGTAATACGGTGCCCAATCCTAAGAGAGAGGGAAAGGAGGAATGTCATGCCATTAATTTGAGTAGTGGCAAGGTGGTATCAGACTTACCTCCCTCGATTAAGCGTAATTTGAAGGTGAATGATTAAGTGATTGAAGAAGTTGTTGGTGAAGACACCGTAGGTGAAGAAATTGTAGTAGAAGAGGAAGAAAATGAGAAAATGAAGCAAACTGAAAAAGTTAGATAATGTGGGTAAAAACAAGAAAATGGAACAAGAGATAACTGATGAGAAGAAGAGAAAGCCGTCCACTGCTAATGTGATGCCTCCGCTCCCTTTTCCTCAAAGATTCAAGAAGAAGGAAGAAGATGCTCAATTCAGGAAGTTCGTGGATATGTTTAAACAACTTCATATAAACATCCCTTTTACGGAAGCATTGGAAAGTATGCCTAAATATGCTAAGTTTCTCAAAGATGTTTTGTCTAAGAAGCGTGGGTTCTGCGAATATGAGACTGTAGCATTAACGGAAGAAAGTAGTGCAGTTATTCAAAGGAAGCTATCTCCTAAACTCAAGGATCCTAGAAGTTTTTCCATCCCTTGTAACATTGGGACTACTTTTTGTGGTAAGGCTATTTGTGATTTGGGAGCAAGTGTGAATTTGATACTCCTTGCTGTTTTCAACCAATTATGTTTGGGAGAGCCAAGGCCTACTACTGTCACTCTTCTCTTTGCGAATCGTAGTACTTCTTAACCTAATGGAATCATTGAAGATGTTCTAGTTAAATGGACAAGTTTATTTTCCCTGCTGATTTTATTGTGTTAGATTGTGAAGTTGATTGGAACATTCCTCTCATCTTTGGAGGTCCATTCTTA